>CM062807.1:1168280720-1168445720 GCA_031772625.1 Pinus tabuliformis | reverse complement strand
GGCAAGAAAAATATTTATGAATCCAGGTGCTTCTATGTCTAAAACTCAGATACCAATAGTCCCACGACAAGGGAAATCTGAAGAAAGTATTATGACGGATAACTCTGATTCCACGGTGCTGAAATCATTTTTACAAACATGCATGAAGTTGTTGAGGGATCAGAAGGCAGTTGAAGGACTACAAGAACTGATAGATAATTGTGCTAGCAAGGACAATCCATTACTAGAACAACACGTAGTAAATAAGGTGAACCGAAGCAAGAAGAGGACTGGTAGGGAAATGTGGTTGACTATGCAAATTGGTCATTTTTACATGGACCAGATAATTTCAAACTTAGGATCTGATGCTAATGTACTACCAAAACAGACTTGGGAAAGTATGGGGAGACCTAAGTTGTAGTGGTCGCCAATCCAGCTGCACATGGCAAACCAACAAAAGATAATTACGATGGATTGCCTGCATGGCGTGATTGTAGATATTGAGGGGTCCAGTGTGCTCGCATATTTTGAAGTTATTGAAATAGTCGATGACAGTAATCCATACTTAGCCTTGCTCAGGATTGATTGGGTTTTCGACATGAATCCTATTATTAATTTGAAGAATCGAAGCATGGTGTTTGAAAAGAATGGCCTTACAGTGCTTGTTCCATTGGATCCAGTTGAAGGTGCGTGATACACTAAGCCAGTCTGTGATGACTATGATGACAAAGACATCGATCACATATATAAGCTCTCCATGGAAGATGATGATTAGATTAATCCCACTGTAGATGGATGGATCAGTTGGGATAAGGATAGTTCGTGCCAATCAAACTCAGATGAAGAATTATAAAACTAGCATAATTGATTATATGAGGTCTCTACACGACGATGTGATAGGCTTAAAAGGTATTTATGTTGTATATAAACTGAGGTACATAAATTACCTTATTATGATGCACTAGATTATGTCAATATTTTTATTGACCATTTTGAAAGAGACGTACCAGAGGAGCACAGGTTCCAGGTTCTAGATTTGGATTTAAGATCTACTCCTGCAAGATGGTGAGGAACCCACAAGGGTAATATTGATGATTGGAAGGAATATTGTAGATTGACGAGACTATGATTTGGCTCCGCAACAATACGGCTCAGTGAAAAGTAGACAGGCAAGAATGACCCGCACGAACATCTGGTTCAATGGACTAAGGCTTGGGGTGAGGTACCTCAGCCGGAGTGGGTACATATCTTTATTCATACCTTAAATGTTATACTCATGAACTAGTATTTGGAGATAGAGCTATGACACAAGACTGCTGATTGGGATGAAATGAAGGAGAGTTTTTTGTTGACATTCAACTTTGCGAACACGTTCAAATGCATTAATGGGGCACTTTGTTATAAATAGAACCTCACAACTCATAGAACAGACTTTTGGGAGCCAAGCTTTTGCTAGGCATTGTTTAGAGAGGGCTTGGAGAGTATTGTGATGAGCTTTGGCTTCTCCACAGTGAAAAGTGAGCACATCTCTTTGGAGGATCATGCGGTGTTGACTGTAACATTCGACTATTGGGGCTAGTGGCTATCATGGTTGTATGTATGGATGGAACTTTCACTTTATATAAAATAATAGAGCCAACACGTCTTCATGAATATGTTGTTATTGTATTTCGACTATTTTGGTTACTTTAGCAATGTATGTTGTTTAACTTACGCATTTTTGTATGAACTATTTCCTATATGATTTTATGAATCATGTTGAAGTTGTGTTGTTGTTTTAACCCATCACTTTGGATTATCGACTATTCTGCTTTCTAGTTTGTGATGTCATTCAGCTCATGTGTTCCTTTCAGGTTGCGTACTATTACAGGCTTCTAAGGGATACACTTATTTTCCCCCTCCATGTGTTAGAACCCCCAAGCATCTCACTTGACTCGCTGCAAGGTCACACACTTGCTTCCGACAAAGATATCTTGCTTACCTCTGCACGCTATCGCAGTCAAGGCAAAGCTTTACTATCCATTGTTGGGGCTCCTACTCCAAACGGTCTGTGGTCTAGTTGAGACTTCTTACTAGGGAGATCCCCTAATATGTTGGCGGGTCCAGCACCGTCAACAAGTTGGAAACCTTTTGTCAGTTCAGTGTTGGAGCTCTCTCATTCTCTCTCTCTCTCAAACTCTTCGATACTTAGAGTTTTTTTGGAGCACTCTTGGAGGGTGTGGTATACTTCAATTCTTGGAGCAATAAGGCAAAGGAAAGAGAATGAAAGAACAAGAAGGCATTGACATCAGCAACTACTGTTGAAAAGTGTGCAACAAGAAATGCTTGTTGAGAATGCAACAAGATGATGGAGCTTAGTGAAAAGAGTCGCCTTCACTAAGTGGGCCCGCAGGCAAATTATGGCGCAAGTTCTATTTTTGATCCCAACAGGGATGATCATAGTATGGGTGATCACAGTATGGGTGATCACAGTATGAGTGATCACAGTATGGGTGACCACAGTATGGGTGACCACAGTATGAGTGATCAAAGTCTATTTTTAGACTGGCTGTCAAAAATAGAAAAGTCAAATATTATTAGCTCATAATAATATTTAGACTATAAACTTTGTCTTATTCTCTTGGAGCACTTCAGGATGAGCTACGGATGTGGTACATGCAGATCCCATAAGGAAATACGTGGTTATCTATGGGATGACTAATATTTGCATGCAGGACTTCAGTTAGAACTCAAGTGAGTTGAGTTTAGTGGACTGGAGGTGCAGTTGATGGAGTTGTGTTCAGTTTAACTTTGTTAAAATAGTTGTATTTAGTCTAACTGATCAATAGACTAGAGATGAGTTGGGTGAATTAGTTATTAATTAATTCACAAGTTATTAACTCATAATGCAACTATAGAATACATCAGTTAACTTAGTTGCATGTCAGTGCATGTTCAGTTCAGCAGGGACAGGTGTTAGAGGATCAGATTGCTATCAGTTGTGACTATAGTTGTGCATGATGATTTGCACAATTAGAGGGATTGAGTATGCCAATGAATTGGCCAATACCAAGAATTGTAGCCTGTGCTCACGTCCAACACAGTGTGAGTGATTATTTGCAGGTCAAATACGAGTTTGGTAAACCATTCTCATCAATTCTTGAGCAGGTATTGAGCTGTGGAGGCAAGCAAGCAGTGGAATACATTTGGAGATCAGATCTGAGATGTATTGTGTGTAACAGGTGGAGCTGGTACTGGATTTCTTGTGATAAGCATTTTACTTTGTTATGTTACATGATTCAATCAATATAATATACAGATAGTTGGGGTTTTTAGCGAGATGCTTTCCTCGGGATACATACTGTGTTAATGAGTTTGATTGATGCTTCTATGTGCGCCTGTGAATGTTTCTGCTTCTGTAAATTGATGATCAACGTAGAGGAGCTTATGTATTGTGTATGTATTCCGCAATAGTACATGATCAGGATAATCTCTGTTGAATATGTGTTAAATTATTCAAAATTTCTACATGGTATCGGAGCTAGATGATTTGTAGAAAAAGTTTCTACATGGTATCGGAGCTGCTTGATTTGTAGAAGAGATTTTTACAGGATATCAAGCGAGGATTGATCATCATATCTATTATTCAGGAAATGTTTGCATTTTATTTCTTCAGGCAGAGTCTGTAATCGGGCCAGGTAGCCTCTGGATTCATCCTTCTTTTGGAAGGTGAGATATCCGGTGAATTCCCAGACAGTCAATCTCTGTACAAGAAATAATTTGTTCTCACGAATTCTAGATCGGAAACGGTTGAGTTTTGAGCTGGTGGAATTCGAATTTAATTCCAAAGCAAGAGATAAAAATCAGAAACATTAAGTGTGAGAATGGAGACAGTATGCCCCAGTATCTCACGAAGTTCACCCAATGCTGGGATGAGCTGGGAAGTGTGGGGGTGACTGTCGGATGAGGATGGTGAGTCTAGGACTCCTTGACCTTCCTAAGAGTTGGCATAGCTACCAGGACTCGGTGAATGGAAGGGAGAAACTGCCAGGATGGGAGAGACTTTGGTCGGATCTTGTGTAGGAGGAGATTAGACGGAGCACTAGAGACGGTTCTTCATCCATGCAGGATGAGGAGAACTGTGCCTTAGCGAGTAAGGTGAAGAAGGGAAGGAGAAGGGTTCTCTTTCCAAATCTAGTTCTTCCAGTGGTGGGAAGAAGGTTGACAAGGCGAAGGTGAGATGCTTTCGTTGTCATGAGTTGGGTCATTATGCTACTAATTGCCCAAAGAAGAAGTCCAAGAAGGGATCCGGGGAAGGATCTGAAGGTGAGGCACTTGCTTCACAGTTTGAGTTGGATTTCACACTCTTCGCATGCATGGTTTCATCCATGATGGGAAGTGGTTGGTTTCTTGACAGTGGAGCTTCTTTCCACATGACCGGTGTGATAGAGGGAAATGTTCCCCTAGGGCTTTTTGGGTTGAAACCCTAGCAGACTGAAAGTTATCTATTCAAAGAAACATGCATTCATACAGCCATTATGCAATTATAAGCAAATTCTATGATAAGGGTACGTACCTTTGGTCCTACGTTTGAGAAGGCCCTTAGGGTCCAAACCCTTCTTGAAGTTCCCTTCTTCTCTTTTGTCCTGCAAAACAACCAATCCAAAGAACACAGCAGTACATGGACAAAACTTATAAAGAAACCATCTTCATGTTAAAAGAAAGGTAGTTAGTTATGAAATCTAAACAACCATTTACATATGAATTCTAAACATGAATATCATTAATATAAAGAAGATTCATTTAGGGAACCAAGACATGTGTTTCTTTTATTATAGACAAATAAAGTACATAAAAAGGGAATATTTTCACCTGAGTCACCTTCAGCAGGCTCCAAGCAAAGCTTCCTTCCGGATCCGTTCCAGCCTCAAGCCTCTAACAAACTCCTTCCATGACTCTCTCCATGATGTCATAAATGGTGGATGAACATCAACACACAAGGAAACAAAGGTTTCCTGTACAAAATGGGGGAAGTGCAGAAGGCACAAGGGACTTCAGACCTGGTCAAGGGAAAAATCTCAGCATAATAACCTTTCTCTCTCTTCTCTCCTCCCTTAGGCCTTCCCTTTGAGGTCTTTTTATACCATCTCCAAAGTAGTTTTTTAGTTAGGAGTTGGTTGGGAACAGTTGGGCCACGGGCACTAACAGGTGATCAGCAAGTAAAACCCGCGATCTCCACTCGAAAATAAGGAGTGCTATATTTTTTTAAGTGTTTTAATACATACACGCGGGTTGGCTATACACATACCCGCGTATACACGCGTTTAACTCAGGGCAATGTCGCGTATAAGGGATAAAACACTATTTTTTAAATTTTAGGACCAGGTCTGGAAGGAGGGGTTGCCCTAGGCCATGAGTACAGCATCACAAACCATAAGAGTGAGATTTGGATCTATAACACGATGACAAAAGTTTGTTCAGTACTTTGGAGGAGAAAGATCTCTAGATACTCATAGGGATGGGTAATGATGAGAAGTATAGTGTCTCAGGTGTAGGCACGGTTAGTTTTCAGAGGGAGCATGGAGCTCGCCTTACCTTGACCGATGTCAAGTATGTACCAGGACTGAAGAGAAACTTGGTGTCGATCGCGATGTTGGAAGACAGAGGCTATGATGTGGTCTTTAGTAAGGGAAAGGTTTTCCTTAGACACATCATCACTAGACAGGTGAAGCAGATTGGTTCACGGGTCAAGAACCTATATGCTCTTGAGGTTCAAGATGCATGCAAAGCCTTGAGCAGCGAGGCAATTGATGGAGACTTGGTGGTTGAGAGGGAAGGTATGTTACCTTTCAACATGCAGAGCCAGAAGAAGTCTCAGATGATTGTGGAGGAGCCACGATTGGTGCAGCAGCTTCAGGAGGTTGTGGAGGAGCCACAACAGGGGAAGCTGAGTGGAGATCGAGTAGAGACATCTACTCATCCAGAGACCTCTAGTAGGGGGAAACTTCGAGCTAGGTGGGCTTAGGGATCACATGCAGCCATACCTCCAGGTAGGAGGTGGGGCAATATAGAGTGATCGTCCCAAGGAGGAGGGGCTGGATCCTTGAGGTACCCAACCTCTTAGATGAGACCTTGCTACAAGAGCCCCAATGTGTAGTAGCAGGAACTGAATGATTGGGTAGAGACAGATGCGGATGGAGCGGCAGAGAGAGCGACAGCGCAGGGAATCCTAGGATAGCGCATAACTAGCAAGCTGCAGCAATGCGAGAGGCACAAGTGTTTTGCACAGTGCTAGGTGGCACAAAGAGGTGTGCAATGGTGCGAGATGCATGGAGATGTTGCAATAGCGTAGATGTCAGAGAGGGAGCACTTTTCAGTAGCAGGTAGAGCTTCAGCATCAAAGGGTGTTTCTAGCCCAACAGGGAGGTCAGTTGGGAGGTGCAGTGCGAATGCAATGCTAGGAGATAGAACCAGCAGCAGCACAGATGCAGTCAGAGATCAAAGTGACAGAGGCTAGAGCAGTTAGATATTGAAGAGCACAGAGATGCAGAGTTTTCAGTCGACAGAGGCAATAGCAGTCAGAGACTTTGATGACAGAGCAAGTGGACCAGCCAAATGTGTTGCATGGAGAACATTCCAAAGTTACAGGATCGGGTTTGAGAGGAAGCCTTTCTTGTTGAGAGGGAGTTTTGAAAAGTGTGCAACAAGAAATGCTTGTTGAGAATGCAACAAGATGATGGAGCTTAGTGAAAAGAGTTGCCTTCACTAAGTGGGCCTGCAGGCAAATTATGGTGCAAGTTCTGTTTTTGATCCCAGCAGGGATGATCACAATATGGGTGATCACAGTATGGGTGATCACAGTATGAGTGATCATAGTATGGGTGACCACAGTATGAGTGATCACAGTATGAGTGATCAAAGTCTATTTTTAGACTGGCTGTCAAAAATAGAAAAGTCAAATATTATTAGCTCATAATAATATTTAGACTATAAACTTTGTCTTATTCTCTTGGAGCACTTCAGGATGAGCTACGGATGTGGTACATGCAGATCCCAGAAGGAAATACGTGGTTACCTATGGGATGACTAATATTTGCATGCATGACTTCAGTTAGAACTCAAGTGAGTTGAGTTTAGTGGACTGGAGGTGCAGTTGATGGAGTTGTGTAGTCTAACTGATCAATAGACTAGAGATGAGTTGGGTGAATTAGTTATTAATTAATTCACAAGTTATTAACTCATAATGCAACTATAGAATACATCATTTAACTTAGTTGCATGTCAGTGCATGTTCAGTTCAGCAGGGACAGGTGTTAGAGGATCAGATTGCTATCAGTTGTGACTATAGTTGTGCATGATGATTTGCATAATTAGAGGGATTGAGTATGCCAATGAATTGGCCAATACCAATAATTGTAGCCTATGCTCACGTCCAACATAGTTTGAGTGATTATTTGCAGGTCAAATACGAGTTTGGTAAACCATTCTCATCAATTCTTGAGCAGGTATTGAGCTGTGGAGGCAGGCAAGAAGTGGAATAGATTTGGAGATCATATATGAGCTGTATTATGCGTAATAGGTGGAGCTGGTACTGGATTGCTTGTGATAAGAATTTTACTTTGTAATGTTACATGATTCAATCAATATAATATACAAATAGTTGGGGTTTTTAGCGAGATGCTTTCCCCGGGATACATACTGTGTTAATGAGTTTGATTGATGCTTCTATGTGCGCCTGTGAATGTTTCTGCTTCTGTAAATTGATGATCAACGTAGAGGAGCTTATGGATTGTGTATGTATTCCGCAATAGTACATGATCAGGATAATCTCTGTTGAATATGTGTTAAATTATTCAAAATTTCTACAACTACGTCATATTTTCTTGTAGGTACCGAATTGCATGTATGATTTCTTCCCTAGTTTGAACATGCATGTCATATGCATGTGGATTCTTGGTCATGATCTTACATTTGCATGAAGGATTGCCTGGATTGACAATGGATTTCCTAGCCTTGCCATTTCCTGGATAGCCATGGTGATTGTGGGTTTATTTTCATTTTTTTGGTTGGTTCTCATGTTTCCTTAGCTTGGGTTGAGTTATTAGTTCCTGGAGCCTTAGTTGGACAAATGCTTTGGAGCCCTGTAACTGCTTGGGTTGTGTTGTGAAGGAAAATCCCCTCTCCAGATAGAGGCGATCTCTCTAGCCCAATGAGTGGATCTAGCAACAAACTAAGCAAAGTAACATACAATTTCCTAGCTTATGTTTAATAAATGCAGAGAGAGAGTGGCCTACCTCACTCTAATGCTAATTGCTCAATCCTTTGGAGATGACTTTGATTCCTCTACTTCCAGGCTCACTTCTTACTTGTTCCTCATGTCTGAGTACCTATAAGAAATATCAAAGAGAAATGCAAGATACAAGAGCATATACAACATACATCAAACATAAACTACTTAATAGATCAAGGAGTATTAAGCTAAAGGCGTAAACATTTACACAATTATGGAAAGTGAACATCAGATGTATATATTAATAAGCTAAAAAGGGAAGCATACAACCTATGCCTTGATGTTGGAGACCTCCTTTTGGTGGATTTCCAAGTCCAAGCAAAGACTCTTCAAGCACTCCTTCTCCAGGTTAGAATGCGCAGTATTTGGGCATAATCTCAGTATAGGAATGTAAGAAATCAATAACCAACCATTTTGGGATGGAAGGGAGTGATTTATAGGAAGGGAGAGGGAGTTAGGGATCCACAAAAGAGGGAAGAAGTTACTTATCTCAAGGGGAAGGCCCATAAAGATAAGATCAAGAGCTCCAAATGGGAGAGGTCGACCATATCTGCAACAACCAATATCCAGCTTGTTGTTCTCGAAGTTTCTAGCACACAAAGCTTCTCTCCCATTTTGGGAAAACCTGCCATAAGAGGTTCAACATGGGTTTTAATATCAAAACATGCACTACTAGTGCTAGGGTAAAGCAGAGAAACCTACCATCAGCACGTGTAGATAGTAGAGTGAAGTGGGTTGGCCCTAAAAATTAGGGTTTTAGCTAACCTTCTTCTGAATTGACTCAGGGTAGTTTTCCTTTGGTTTTTCAAGAATGTTTTTGTCTGCGTATCATGATGGATATACTTCACAGTTGTCAACATTTTAGCACTTCAGGATATAGAACAGGAAGTGAATAGGAGGTGTGACAAAATATTGTGTAACAGATGCCCCCTAAAGCATGAAGGCAGAACAGGGAGTGATGGTTGAGATGCTTTACAAGCCAAGGAAAGGACTAGAGAAACACCATCAGGAGACCTACAAATCAAGCATATAAATATACATATACATGTTTGACATCTATGATAAACATGCTTAGTGCTACATGAATAGGCATCTAATGATACATGAATCCATGGTATGGACATAACCATCCAAATATAAGGGATCATGTGTATGGATCCACGGTATGGTCATAGCCATTTGAATAAAAAGGATCATATTTATGGACCCATGGTATGGTCGCAACCATCTGTACAAAGGAAAACATGTGTACAATCAGGAATAACTCATAACTCCAACCAACCTAGATTTTATCAGATAGAATCTAAGGTCTTGCGCTCCATCTCAACCCGAACAATGTATGAATTATAACATGTGAATAGATGTGTCGAAGTCAAACATGATAGAAAACCACCAGATTTACAGTCAATGATGTAAACCATTAACAGGCACGAGAGACACCACCAATAATCAAAATGGCTCTCAAGGTACAATCATCACAACCCACGAATGTGAATAATGAACTTGAAGTTGAACACCTGTGGAACAATCTGATCGAAGGTCAATGATGTAAACCTATTGTCGAATGAGAAGAACTTGTGATTGAGGCATGCAAGTTCTAAGGTACAAGAAGTGATTTTCTAGATCAGCTTCTTGGATAATGAGTTGAAGTCGACAAGAAGAGATCAGTCGAAGGAGGGCCATAATGAATCCCACATCATTGACACGAAAAAAATGGATGTAGTAAAGTAGATAAGTGTGATTCAGGACCATGGTAGAAAGTTAGACAATGTATAAGCAGTAAAGAACTGCATAGAAGACTTCTCTTGAACATATCTGCGACATGACTCTGGAGTTTGGCAGCATTTGACTCAACATAGGATCAAAGGTCATGATGACGAAGTGGTATAATCAGATGATAGACAAAATGGATTTCCCAAACCCAGGAAGGAAAGTGACTAAGTGAGGCTGTCCCAAACCCGACACGAGCAAGAAATGGGTGTAATGTTCAAGAGCAACATGTTCCCTTTACAAAATAAAACAAATGATCTCTTTCACTTTTCCCCCACCATTTCTAGTGAGTACCCCATTATTTTTTTATCACAATCTTGAAGGGGATAACATATTCTTGCCATATAAATTCATCCTTCAGATGAATCCATCTTAGTAAGTTTTATGATCCCTAGGAAGGAGAAACTCGATCTCGTCATGGTGACAAGTCCTGCATCGTTTAAGTTTTACGAGTCCTATGAAGGGGAATCTCTGCATCTTTTTCATGTTTAGAGAGTTTGAAAAATAAGTCGAAAAGAAAACTCCAATGGTCCCTTTTCGTAAATCATCTCTTGAACCCAAATAGGTAGAAAACAATATCCAAGAGAACCTCTTAGCCATGTTCGACTAAGGTATTCCTTCTTCGTAAAATAGTCTATCTCAATCCGAAAAAGGGTTAAACTTATTCTGACTAGATTTCATTTCATTTACTTTAATGAGTTTGAAATGACAAGTACTCAACAATCTTTTCATTTGTCAAGAGTCATAAAAGAGGTTAAAGATGACTCCAAGGGGTTGCTTTTTCGTTTATTTTTTACGAGTCCGAAAAAAAAGTGATAAAATCAAACTTGTTGAACTAGTCAAAATAAATCATCGTCACCAAGTATGCATGACCTCTCATTGCACAAGGAAACACATATTACTAATTTCGAGGAAAAATATTAAAAAAAATAGTGAAATATGCCCTAATTTGGTAAAAAATATTATTTAAAACTTATAAAAAGCCCAAAAAGTAAATAATTTTTACCATTTCACCAATTTGCAAATCTAAGAGCATTTTACCTCATTTTACCTTCATTTCAGGCAAGGAGTATGATTGATCAAGAGCTCAAAATTAGGCTCAAACTAAAAGTGTCAGAATCTTGATAAACTTAGCTTCAGATCGAAGAGATTGTTATTCTGATTCCAACGGTGTGAATGGAACTCAAGTCCGAGCTCATATGCAGATGATATAGCAAGTCAAAGTTCAGGTTTGACTTGCTCACATGGCAGGATTGGATGACGTGGCAGGTTTCATCAGCGAATCAGAAAGTGCCAAGTGGTAGTTTTCCATTGGTCCCCACATTTCACATTCACACATCGGTAGGTTCGGGTTGCGATGCAATATCGCATGTCGCACATCGCAACAGGGAGGTGTTACAGAATCAACCTCGACAGGTTCGGGTTGCGATGTGATATCGCAATAGGATAGGTCCCGCATATGTATAAGACCACTTGTTTTCCGCCGATTGTGATATCCCGGATGTGATAAGGTAATAGGCTGCAGTTTAATGTCCCGTCAGGTCCGCCGATATCGCAATCACACATCACCCCGCCTTGTTCACTGACCGTAAGCCCGCAGGACTCCCCCAACTACGATTTGCGATGGACAGTCAGTGCCAACGGATTATGGCTTTCCGCATGGCAAAATTCTCACTCGGTTAGCGGATTTTGGAGCGAAATTCTGGGTTCTTGTCAGATATGGAGCAATTTGTGGAACGAATGGTGGGAAAACTATGAGAAGTCATAAATTCTTCAGTTTTCCACCAAATTGGTTGCAAAAACAGGCTAGATAGAAATATTTGAACATTCTGGACTCATTGGAGTAGGTTTCATAAGAATTTGAGCATTGTAAACCTAAATTTTACACTTTTAGCATAATAGAGAGGCCCAAGCCATTGGAAGCTGGACCAAGGAGACACAGCCCAAGAGGGGTGAACTCCCTTATCATGTGCTTGTTGTAATGTGTTTTTGATGATGTTATGTGCATGTTTATATTGTTGTTCAGTTTTTGATTTATGTTAAATTGCCCATAAAATTAACATCAAAACTCTTCATTTCCCTTGCAAAAATTCATGAATCCTTAAGCATAATGAAAGCATTTTTTTTATAAGCTGAGGAAGATCTTAGCACTGCAAACTAATATTCTAAATCAGATCAAATTTGGTATCATACCACTAGGTTTTCTTTGTGAAAGAAGGATTTAATTGTTTGCAATTTTATGTTGTGCTTACAAGGTTAAAACTCAAAAGAGGTGAAGGAAATCTGGTTGGAAGCCCTGAAGTTGGGTCAAGGGGAAGAAGAGCAAGGTTACCACAATTTCCAACACCAGTTCAGCTTCAAGTTGCATTTGAGACTCCAGAGATCATGTCTCATGAAGGAGAACCTAAAAACAGGACAGAATAAGATCAAGAGCTCCAAATGGGAGAGCTCGACCATATCTGCAACAACCAATATCTAGCTCGTTGTTCTCGAAGTTTCTAGCACACGAAGCTTCTCTCCCATTTTGGGAAAACCTGCCATAAGAGGTTCAACATGGGTTTTAATATCAAAACATGCACTACTAGTGCTAGGGTAAAGCAGAGAAACCTACCATCAGCACATGTAGGCAGTAGAGCAAAGTGCGTTGGCCCTAAAAATTAGGGTTTTCGCTAACCTTCTTCTGAATTGACTCAGGGTAGTTTTCCTTTGGTTTTTCAGGAATGTTTTTGTCTGTGTATCATGATGGATATACTTCACAGTTGTCAACATTTTAGCACTTCAGGATATGGAACAGGAAGTGAATAGGAGGTGTGACAAAATATTATGTAACAGATGCCCCCTAAAGCATGAAGGCAGAACAGGGAGTGATGGTTGAGATGCTTTACAAGCCAAGGAAAGGACTAGAGCAACACCATCAGGAGACCTACAAATCAAGCATATAAATATACATATACATGTTTGACATCTATGATAAACATGCTTAGTGCTACATGAATAGGCATCTAATGATACATGAATCCATGGTATGGACATAACCATCTGAATATAAGGGATCATGTGTATGGATCCACGGTATGGTCATAGCCATCTGAATAAAGAGGATCATATTTATGGACCCATGGTATCGTCGCAACCATCTGTACAGAGGAAAACATGTGTACAATCAGGAATAACTCATAACTCCAACCAACCTGGATTTTATCAGATAGAATCTAAGGTCTTGTTCTCCATCTCAACCCGAACAATGTATGAATTATAACATGTGAATAGATGTGTCGAAGTCAAACATGATAGAAAACCACCAGATTTATAGTCAATGATGTAAACCATTAACAGGCACGAGAGACACCACCAATAATCAAAATGGCTCTCAAGGTACAATCATCACAACCCACGAATGTGAATAATGAAGTTGAAGTTGAACACCTATGGAATAATCCGATCGAAGGTCAATGATGTAAACATGTTGTCGAATGAGAAGAACTTGTGATTGAGGCATGCAAGTTCTAAGGTACAAGAAGTGATTTTCTAGATCAGCTTCTTGGATAATGAGTTGAAGTCGACAAGAAGAGATCAGTCGAAGGAGGGCCATAATGAATCCCACATCATTGACACGAAACAAATGGATGTAGTAGAGTAGATAAGTGTGATTCAGGACCATGGTAGAAAGTTAGACAATGTATAAGAAGTAAAGAATTGCATATAGGACTTCTCTTGAACATATCTGTGACATGACTCTGGAGTTTCGCAGCATTTGACTCAACATAGGATCAAAGGTCATGATGACGAAGTGGTATAATCAGATGATAGACAAAATGGATTTCCCAAACCCAGGAAGGAAAGTGACTAAGTGAGGCTGTCCCAAACCCGACACGAGCAAGAAATGGGTGTAATGTTCAAGAGCAACATGTTCCCTTTACAAAATACAACAAATGATCTCTTTCAATTTTCCCCCACCATTTCTAGTGAGTACCCCATTATTTTTTTATCACAAGCTTGAAGGGGATAACATATGCTTGCCATATAAATTCATCCTTCGGATGAATCCATCTTAGTAAGTTTTATGATCCCTAGGAAGGAGAAACTCGATCTCCTCATGGTGACAAGTCCTGCATCGTTTAAGTTTTACGAGTCCTACGAAGGGGAATCTCTGCATCTTTTTCATGTTTAGAGAGTTTGTAAAAGAAGTCAAAAATAAAACTCCAAAGGTCCCTTTTCATAAATCATCTCTTGAACCCAAAAAGGTAGAAAACAATATCCAAGAGAACCTCTTAGCCATGTTCGACTAAGGTATTCCTTCTTCGTAAAATAGTCTATCTCAGTCCGGAAAAGGGTTAAACTTATTCTGACTAGATTTCATTTCATTTACTTTAACGAGTTCGAAATGACAAGTACTCAACAATCTTTTCATTTTTCAAGAGTCATAAAAGAGGTTAAAGATGACTCCAAGGGGTCGCTTTTTCGTTTATTTTTTACGAGTCCGGAAAAAAAGTGATAAAATCAAACTTGTTGAACTAGTCAAAATAAATCACTGTCACCAAGTATGCATGACATCTCATTGCACAAGGAAACACATATTAATGATTTCAAGGAAAAATATTTAAAAAAATAGTGAAATATGCCCTAATTTGGTAAAAAATATTATTTAAAACTTATAAAAAGCCCAAAAAGTAAATAATTTTTACCATTTCACCAATTTGCAAATATGAGAGCATTTTACCTCATTTTACCTTGATTTCAGGCAAGGAGTATGATTGATCAGGAGCTCAAAATTAGGCTCAAAATAAAAGTGTCAGAATCTTGATAAACTTAGCTTCAGATCGAAGAGATTGTTATTCTGATTCCAACGGTGTGAATGGAACTCAAGTCCGAGCTCATATGCAGATGTTATAGCAAGTCAAAGTTCAGGTTTTACTTGCTGACATGGCAGGATTGGATGACGTGGCAGGTTTCATCAGTGAATCAGAAAGTGCCAAGTGGTAGTTTTCCATTGGTCCCCGCATTTCGCGTTCACACATCGGTAGGTTCGGGTTGCGATGCAATATCGCATATCGCACATCGCAACAGGGAGGTGTTACAAAATCAACCCCGACAGGTTCGGGTTGCAATGTGATATCGCAATAGGATAGGTCCCGCATATGTATAAGACCACCTGTTTTCCGCCGATTGTGATATCCCGAATGTGATAAGGTAAAAGGCTACAGTTTAATGTTCCGTCAGGTCCGCCGATATCGCAATCACACATCGCCCCGCCTTGTTCACTGACTATAAGCCCGCAAGACTCCCCCAACTACGATTTGCGATGGACAGTCTGTGCCAATGGATTATGGCTTTCCGAGCGGCAAAATTCTCACTCGGTTAGTGGATTTTGGAGCGAAATTCTGGGTTCTTGTCAGATATGGAGCAATTTGTGGAACGAATGGTGGGAAAACTATGAGAAGTTATAAATTCTTCAGTTTTCCACCAAATTGGTTGCAAAAACAGGCTAGATAGAAATATTTGAACATTCTGAACTCATTGGAGTAGGTTTCATAAGAATTTGAGCATTGTAAACCCAAATTTTACACTTTTAGCATAATAGAGAGGCCCAAGCCATTGGACGCTGGACCAAGGAGACACAGCCCAAGAGGGGTGAACTCCCTTATCATGTGCTTGTTGTAATGTGTTTTTGATGATGTTATGTGCATGTTTATGTTATTGTTCAGTTTCTGATTTATGTTAAATTTCCAATAAAATTAACATCAAAACTCTTCATTTCCCTTGCAAAAATTCATGAATCCTTAAGCATAATGAAAGCATTTTGTTTATAATCTGAGGAAGATCTTACCACTGCAAACTAATATTCTAAATCAGATCAAATTTGGTATCAGACCACTAGGTTTGCTTTGTGAAAGAAGGATTTAATTGTTTGCAATTTTATGCCGTGCTTACAAGGTTAAAACTCAAAAGATGTGAAGGAAATCTGGTTGGAAGCCCTGAAGTTGGGTCAAGGGGAAGAAGAGCAAGGTTACCACAATTTCCAACACCAATTTAGCCTCAAGTTGCATTTGAGACTCCAGAGATCATGTCTCATGAAGGAGAACCTAAAAACATGACAGAATATGAGAAGACCTTCAGAAAGGCTTTCTTTGATATGATAGAGATGGTGAAGGTCCTCTATGAAGAGAGGAATACCAAGTTGCAAGGAGAAAGTTCCAAACCTCCCAACGAAGAAGGTTCTTCAGGAGAAGGTAATGGAAAAGTAGGTAATGGGAATGGAGACAAACCTCCACCCTCTCCACCATCTTCTTCATATTCTTCTTCACAAGCATATTCACCCTCTTCCACTAACACAACGCTTACTCATACTCATCATCATTCTTCAAAAGTAATTGGTAAATCACCTTTTTTAAAACTTGATGTTAAATTTGAGTTTCCCATGTATAATGGTGAAGGGAATGCAGAGAAGCTTGATAATTGGATTTGTCAGTTGGAGGTCTATTGCAGGATTTAAAACCCTCAAGAGGCTGACATAAAGATTCAGTTAGCTTGCTTGAGAATGGAGGGTGCAGCACTAGTATGGTGGGAATCAAAGACCCGAGAGGAGATTAAAAAACACGGTAAGATCTAAATTTCTTGCAAATATTTCATTGCTACAATTAAAAGACAATTCTAACCTCTAGCTTATATGTAGAAAGCCATCATAAATTAGCAAAGTTTAGGCAACTTAAAGGTCAAAATGTGCAAGATTACACCCAGGAATTTAGAAAAAGGTCTATGATGTTAGGTGTAGATTTGCAATCACATGACACATTCCTGAAGTACATAGGGGGTTTACACAATTACCTTAGGCACACTATCTTAATGTTTAATCCCAGTAATCTAGATGATGTGTGTGTGCAAGCCACTCATCTTGAGGCAAGAGGGAAAAACATCTCAGAAGAAGGTAGTAAAAATCCATTTAAGAGTAAAGGAAAAGAAAATGTTTTCAAAGGAAAGGCAAAGAAAAATGCGTCTATCAAAAAAGAAGAACAGAAAGTTACATGAAAACACTGTTCCAGAGACGGTCACAATGAAGCTCACTGTTGGAAGCTTCTTCGTGAAATGAGACCAAAGAGAAACAACAAGGGGAAACAGAAGAGAACTAAAACCACTCAACAAGATTTGGGATCCAATTCAGGTGATGAAACTAAAATCGCAGCCATGGGGTTAAAAGAAAAGGAATCCATTGCCAACACTAGTTCTTCAGACTCGCAAATGAAACTCCAAATGAAAAGAGGAGAATAGAATTGTTTCACATAAGGATGATCTCAAAATATAACAAGATTGATACTTTGTTCAATATCAGTGCTCAAGCCAATCTTATCTCATAAAACATTGTCAAGACTTTAAATATGGGCAGCCTATACCTTTATGATAGAAAAGCTATCTTCCATATACATGAAAACAAATATCATTTATTTAAAAATGGAGTAGAATATATTGTGAGAGCTCACAGCAAGAAAACAAATCTTTCGCTTGTTAATGCAGGGCAGATGAAAAGACTGGTGAATTCGAGCAAGAATTTTGTGCTTCTCATGATCAAACCCAAAAATTATGTTGATAATGAAGATTTTAAAGGTTGTGATTCGAATTTGAAATCTGAATTGGTTGACGTAGTTAACCAATATGATGAAATGTTTCAAGAACCAAAGGGATTACCTCCCAAGAGAGGAATCCAACACGAGATACAGTTGTAGCAAGATGTCCTCTTCCTAACATTGGCATGTAAAGGATGTTAGTGATGGAAAGTGCAAAAATTAAGACGCAAATCCAAGATTTGTTGAATAAAGGGATCATCAAACCATCTTCCTCCCCATGCGGTTCACCTATTTCTTGGTGCCAAAAAAGGATGGAACATGGCGCATGTGTGTGGACTTTCGTGCATTGAACAAAATTAAGGTAAAGAACCGTTACCCTTTGCCTCGAATAGATGATTTACTAGATCAATTGAAAGATGCAAAATATTTTACTAAGTTGGACTTAAGAAGTGGCTACCATCAAATTAGAATAGTTGAATGAGACATTTGGAAGACATCATTCAAAACAAAACAAGGTTTGTTTGAATGGCTAGTTATGTTGTTTGGTTTATGTAATGCTCCTGCTACATTCATGCATGTCATGAATGATGTGATGAGGCCATTTCTTGATGAATTTCTCATAGTCTACTTAGATGACATCTTAATTTTCATTAAATCCCATGTTGAACATGTCATGCATGTAATAAAGTACTTGATGTCATAAAAAAAGAACAGTTGTATCTTAAGATTTCAAAGTGTGAGTTTGGAAAGACTTTTTAGTTTACTTGGGTCATATTGTTAGAGGAGGTGAGTTGAAAATAGATCCCTCCAAGGTTGATGTCATTGTGAATTGGCCAAGGCCCAAGACAGTTACAAAGGTAAGAATTTTTCTGGGAGCAACCCAATATTGGAGGAAACTCATTGCTAATTTTTCTCTTATAGAAAATCCTTTGCATTTGTTGACCAGCGTGAAAAATATTTTTTAGTAGGGAGGCAAATAGAAAAAGGCCTTTGATGCATTGAAGGAAAATATCAGTACAACTCTAGTACTTGCACTTCCAGACTTGAGACAGTCATTTGAGATTCAGACAGATGCTAGTGACTACGCTATGGGTGCAGTCCTCATGTAGCATGGTAAGCATATCTATTTTCATTCGGAAACTTTTGATGGTGCGGTGATTAACTATCCTACATATGACAAGGAATTGTATGCATTGGTGCAAAGTGTGAAAAAATGGAAACACTACTTGATGGGTAAAGAAACAATCATTCACATTGATCATCAGCCATTGCAATACTTGCAATCTCAATCAAAGTTGCAGTAATCAAGGCACTTCCGATGGATTGGTTTCCTTCGATAATTCCACTTTGTAATCAAGTATAAGAAATGTATCTACAATAAAGTTACTGATATGATTTCTAGGCCGATTGTTAGTGCAACTACTTTATTCAAGCATAATTCTATTTTACATGAAAGTTATATTGAGCAATATGCATTAGATAATGACTTTCAAGATGTTTATGCAAGCTTGAGTCATGGTAACCAAGTAGAGGAATTGGATTATCATCTGCATGATAACTTGTTGTACCATCTTGGCAAGATTTGTATTCCATGGGGAGAAAGAGTTAACATCATAAGAGAGGCACATACTTCTCTTATTGTTGGTCATTTCGGTGTAAGTAAGATGGTGGAACATCTGCAGAAGTATTGTTATTAGCCTCGTATGCTTGAAAGTGTCTCGTTTCATTAAAGGATGTTCATTATGTGCAATCAGTAAGCCTAGCAATAGGAAGTTAGGATTGTACACACCACTTCCGGTTCCTTCACGACCATGGGAGGGTGTTTCTATGGATTTTGTAGGAGGTCTTCCATTGTCAAAAAGAGGTCATGATTATTTGTATTTAGTTGTGGATAGGCTCAGAAAAATGTGTATTTTGATGCCATGTAAAAAGCAATTTACATCTAAACAAACTGCTCAATTATTCTTTCATAATGTTTGGGTGCATTTTGGATTGCCCACATCCATTGTTAGCGATTGAGATTCTCGCTTTGTGGCGAATTTTTTATCAAACTTGTGGGAATTCATGGACACCAAATTGAAAAAGCATACATCCTTTCATCCACAAGAAGATGGTCAAACAGAGGTAGTGAACATAACAGTGATACATCTTCTGTGTGGGTATTGCAGCAAGCATCTTAAGGTTGTGGGATGAACAGTTGCATTATATTCGGCATGCTTACAACCGAGCCAAGAACTCTTCCACTAAGACTTTTCCATTTGAGGAATGTTTGGGATACTTGCCTAAATCTCCTTTGGATTTTATTTTTGGAAAATATGTTGCTATTGAAGGTCATAGTGACATAGACAAAGCAAAAAAGTTCATTTAACAAATACAATTAGTACACCAAAAGGTTCAAGAACAACTTGAGAAAAGCCAAGTACAAAGCAAGGCATGACAAGCATTGTCAAGATCACAAGTTCCAAATTCGTGATGAAGATTGGCTTCACATTAACAAAGAGAGGCTCCAAGGAGAAGGTAAAAAGCTAAAACCAATTAAATATGGTCCATTCAGAATTTTGGAAAAGATTGGTAACAATGCCTTCACGTTGGATTTGCCTTCATATATGAAAATTTATGTTGTTGTTAATGTTGATAATTTAAGGTTGTATGAGCCTCCTTTGATTGAAGATCAAGGAGATAATGTTCAAATTCCATCTATTGAAGACTTTTCTCTAGAATTCCTTGATGTGCTTCAGCGAGACACTATACTTGACAAAAGAACAAGGACATCAAAAAGGGGAAGTATTGATTATCTTCGAGTGGGGCTCAAAGGTACAATTCCTTCAAAAGCCAAATGGATAGATGTTGGAAAGGCAAGGGAACTGTACCCTCACCTACTGAACAATTGAATGTGATCCTTTTGGGGTCCAAAAGGCTTCCAATGGGGAGGAGTGATCAGGTGCTCAAAAATCAAAGTGCCATAATATTGATAAACTTATCTTCATATCGAAGAGCTCGTCATTTTGATTCCAATAGTGTGAATGACACTCAAATCTAAGCTCGTATGCAGAAGTTATAGGAGCACATTTGAGAATCATTTGAGCATTGTAAACATAGATTTTTACACATTTGAGCATACTAGAGAGGCCCAAGCCATTGCAAGCTGGACCAAGGAGACTTAGCCCAAGAGGGGTGAACTCTTTTATCATGTGACTGTAATGTGTTTTTAATGATGTTTTGTACATGTTTATGTTGTTGTTCAGTTTCTAATTTATGTTAAATTTCTCATAAAATTAACATAAAAACTCTTCATTTCACTTGCAAAAAATTCATGAATCCTTAAGCACAATGAAAGCATTTTGTTTATAATCTGAGGAAGATCTTAGTACTGTAAACTAATATTCTAAATCAGATCAATGACCAATCTCGGACACCATTCATTGATCCATTTGTTGCCGATAAGAGATCTGTCTCTTCCCTTCATTTTGGTTCTCATTTCATGCATTTTCATCCATAGATTAGGTTGTAAAGAGGGTTTGCAAAAAATTTATGTCGAGGGAAATGAATGCAGGTTTTACCCATCGGACCCACACTGATCACCCTGTGGTCGACTAGGCCATCGCGCTGGCAGCGCGTGAAAATTTACACACAGTCCCATTGGCGCCAAGGTAATTTTTTTATGAAATCCTCCATGTTAAATGGTTTTTCTTGAATTTTGTCTCCATGGAAGCTCATGAAATGATGTTTTATTTATTTTCCACAGGATAATCAGTCCAAAATGGTGGTTGAATGGAAATAAATAGGACACAAAGTTGAAGACCATCAAGCAACTCAAGATCCAAATTTTATTGGTGCCCTACGAGCATGTGGGTTTCTCAAGTTCTTCAGGATTCCTGGGACTAGATCTCAGCCTGACTTATTATAGAAT
Organism: Pinus tabuliformis; assembly: GCA_031772625.1. Taxonomy (NCBI): domain Eukaryota; kingdom Viridiplantae; phylum Streptophyta; class Pinopsida; order Pinales; family Pinaceae; genus Pinus; species Pinus tabuliformis. The sequence goes on along the minus strand of CM062807.1, from coordinate 1,168,424,233 downwards.
TTGATTAGTTGGTGGAATGTGGATCGCCAACTATTCATGATCGGGTACCAAGAACTCGAAATAATTGTCACATAGATTTATTTCATTACTAGCTTATCTAGAAAGGGACAACATATTCAGTTGTCTAGTTCTCACACTGGAAGAGAGAGCATGAATATGTTGATTGCAAGGCATTATCCAAGGACTAAAAAGACCCAAAGTTGGAAGATAGATATAAAGACCATCACAAATCTTCCACTATGAACAATCCTACATACTATGGCCCGAATATTTGGGGCTTAGGTGTTGCATGAAGCAACAAAATCTCATTTCCAGTACGCAATCGAGAGTCTAAATCCAGCGGTCTTCAATTTGAGTGAGGCTTTGTTGGTTTGTATGAAGCGCCAACTTACGAAGTGCAAGTTAGGAAGTCTGAAACAATTCAGTTTCAGATCCATTTTGGTGATGTTCTTCTTGGAACGTGTGTCATTGTTTCATTATCAGTGGATAGAAGTGGATGCACCAGTGCTCAGAGATCCACGATTACTCAAATGGGGTGAGTTGATGCCTCGTCATGGAGGTGGACAACAAATGTCATTCCCTCCAACATTTTTTGGATGGCTACATCAGCAGCTAATTATGGTTGACGATTGGGCATATGCAATTATGGATTTCAGAGGAGATCCAAATCTTCCGCTTACACCAGGCACACAATGGACTGATGAAGGTAAAAACTATTTTTAAAGTTTTTGTATTTTTTTGTATTTGTACTAAGATTTAACTTATGTTGATTTTCAGATGTGGGACTAGAGAGACCTCTAGGGGTTTCTTTGATAACCAAATGAATGGCAAGCCAGATTGAGGAGGGACCAAATCTAATTGTTGAGGTAGACCGTAACCTGGGAGCTCTAACCAGGGGAATTCTAGAGTACGCCTCGATAGATTAGGTGCCATTGCAGTACCAGAGACACATTGTAGGGGTTTCCGCCAGACTGTGTCGGCTGTTGGGCCAAGTTATCAGGGTTATTTCATGCTACCATGAGCACCATGTGGACGAATAGCCAGCTCTAGTTTACTTTCTACACTGATGTAGGCTTATGGAGCCATGTGTCTCATAACACAGATTTTGTTATTTTGATGTAGAAAACTCTTATGCAAACTCTCTCTCTCTCTCTCTCTCTCCCCCTCTATATATGTGTGTGTGTGTGTGTTTCTATTCACCATGTTTATTATGTGATGTTTTATGATTTACACATCATAGTTAGCCAATGCATCTATCAATGTGTTCATGTGTCTCAGAATATTATGATAAGTAATAAAATTAAAGTTTCATTCTAAGAGACAACCTCGCAAATGCATTCTCAAAATTTGAGGATTTCTAACTGAATATTGTCCATTAAGTTGTAGTACAATGAGTTGTGAATCAAGTTTCACGATTAACTCTCTAATTCCAAGAGCAATAGCTTCTGAAAAAAGCTCGATGACCGCACTATATTCAGAAATGTTATTAGTTGTACAACCTAAACATATACCTTGTAAATTCACTAACTCACCATTAGGGTCATAGATTGCCCATGCAATGGAAGATAGATTATGTGTACTACAACAAGCACCATCAGCAAAATCGACGTAATAGTTGGATGACATCTGCAAACCAAGTAGAACACGAGGTAAGAAGAATAAAACTCATTTGCAAAAGAAAACTAACACACCAAAACCACACTGCACACTACTAAAAACACACTAGTATACAAAAATATTTACACGAAAAATGTGTAAGAATTTTCAGATGGAGCCCATTTGCGGACTCGGGTAATTGATCAACAGAGAGTAAAATTGGAGTTTCACCATTGGTATGATATGTAAGCATCGACTCAGCGAAATAGTAGAATGACACAAATAAATGACAATGCCCCCATGCCCCCCGGGTGAGTGAGGGTTATGGGTCATAGGATGAATGCCCCATTGCGATAATGTGAAAACGAGAAAAATTCGTTGTGAAGCTCTCATAAAATAGGGAAAGAACATTGTAAGCTCACTGCGAGGAAAAGATGCTGCCAGTTGAAAGATTTTGACAATCTCAGGTTGGATTGAAATGTCAATGGGAAAGGTAGTAGTAATGTTCCCCATGTTTCCTTCAGAAAAAACTTCATGCACCAAGATAGGAATTTGAAGTAGATTAGTCGGTGCATGGGAAACAAAGTTATCTAAACACGATGAAATATCTCCAAGAATCGGGAGAAACAAGGAATGATGATGGGCATCAATTGAGGGAGTTTCTTTAAGAGACATAACCTTGGTGATACTCTTGTCAATTGGAAATGTCTCGTTCAAGGGATCCGAAGAATCCCAAGAACCAAGCCAAGGGGATTGTGAATACGTGTCTAGATGCATACTAAGATTAGCATGACTTTTAGAAGTGACTGTTGAAGCCAAAACAATAGCTTGATAGGCTTGTTCTGCTGGGCTGAGCAGGCATAACATTGCCAAATGAATCAACTTGATCGGTATGAGGAACGATCCAAGGATTGTGTGAAGTAGAGATCATGTTAACAGAAGTGACGTTTGGAGGTGGGTGGGAAAAAGTTCCCATAAGAGCAGAATCTTTAAAAATACATGCCCAAACACTCTCATAAGGGATGTCAGTATTTCCCACATATGACACATTTTCATATGAAGAGCTAGAAGAGAAAAAGGCTAATTGATCAACAGTGACTATTTTCCGCTCATGAGGAAAATGGAGCACATGGAACAACGTAGAAACCACGCAAAACATAGCATGGGTCCAACTCTGACCAAGTAGAAGGTTATAATTCAAATTGGCATCAACGACTTCTACTTCTAAATTAACAGTTTTCCCTTCCAACGTTATGGGAAAGTTTGTGAGAATATCGTATGGACGAGATACTCTACCATCAAAGGGTTCTAAGGTGTTAGGAGATTGGTTGAGAGGTGAAGAGCCAATAGCTTTCCAACATGAGACATACATGATGCAGGTGGAAGCGCCCTCATCAACAGTAGTCCTATGGATCGTCTTACCTTTGATAATGACTTGGATTAAAAATGCAAGTTGATGTGGAAGATGTGGAACATGATTTTCCAGGTCAAAGGTAATCAAACTTGAATCAGTAGGGTCAATTCCTCCTATAGTGGATAGTAATTCTTTCCGTTGCGACGAACAACTCTAGAGAACTTCCAAGGAAGACATCATCGAAGGGGCTTGAACTAAATCTTCGACAATATTATAATGTTGAGTAGCTCACACATTCGGATTGTATGATGATTTCCAAAGGAAACCCTTAGGAGGTGGTCAGATAACAGAGTCATTACTAGGTATCTCAATATGAAGAGGACTAGAACTGGGTGGAGTAGAAGTGGAAGGTGTATTAGTAACTTCTTTCTCCACAACCTGTTTGGGAGGAGTCAGATAGTCTTTTGACTGAGTCACAATAGAAACAGGTGTCGTTCCACTCATATAAACTTGAGATCCCGAAGATGTAGAAGATTGTGGTTTCTCTACCACTTGGGTTTGTTGTGATAGAAAAGTTTCTTTTAATATAGTCGATGTCCCTTGGGTGCCTTTTAACAAATGAATAACTTTAGCACGACAGAGACAATCTAATCCGGATTTAAACAGGAACGCAAAAAATTATAGAGATACCCATAAACACAGAGATGCAACGGAAATAATACTTCATTTCATTAATGTAAAATACTGAAATATGCCTACAAATAGCAATGGAAATAAACCAGCTAGGGCGATGGCAGCTTATCTCTGAGAAGAGACGTGGCGGCTACATGCCTCTGAACTGTCTTACAATGAGGCTCAAAGGCCTATTTATTGTTGAGAAACAATGGAAAACCCTAAACATCCAAAAACCTAACCCTAGAAGATGAAACTCCAAACTGTGGGCCCTGTTTGGGTAAATTGGTACATCAACTTCCCGGGGTCGTAACTTTGGCATACAATATCCATTTGACGTGCATGGTATCTCGTTAGAAAGATCTATTCGAGAACTACAACTTTGGGAAAGAAACCATCGGTCCATGGACCCATGTTGTTCCCAGTTTTCCCAAAAAATGTCGTTTTGGGCCTCAAAATGGCTTCGGAAGTTCAGGACCCGAAAAACTGCTAAAAATAGTAAATTGTGCTACAATTAAGGAAACTGAAAAGATGAAACAAACAATGGTGGGGGTCCAAGTGGACTTGTCAGGTGGCCACCAATATCCACTTGGATCATTCCTCCCCCCTTAGGAAGCAATGGTACCCATTGCGTTGAGTTCCTCCATGAGGTGAGGAAACTTCTATTGAACTTGGTCCCTGGTGAGCCACTTGCCCTAGTGAAGGAGTTGGACTGCTTTGACAACTTGATATAGTTGGATATTCTGCTAGCGAGTGTGCTTGATCTGTGTGTCCATGATCCGATCAGTTGCAGCTTGTTCCATGCAATATGGATTTAACTTTATGGGTGTGAGCTATTTTGCAATGTCGAATGTGTCTAGTAATGGTAGAAAGTATGGTCGAAGGCGGTCCACATTAGACACTAGGTGCAAGCCAAGGAATGGGGGAATGTTGAGCTCAAATGCATTGTCTCCCATGGCCTTGGTAATGGTGTAAGGACCATATCGGAGTGGTCTGAGTTTCTGATAGGCTCCGGTAAGGTGTTCCTTTTGCAAATGCAACCAGACTTCGTCGCCCACCTGAAACTTGTGTGGCCCCCAATGTTGATCATGTCGCTGCTTGTACTTAGCATTTGATTTCTCCAAAATGTCATGGACCTGTTGGCGAACATGTTGGATGTGCTCAATGGAGTTGTTTGCCTTATCTATTTGGGACTAGACATGAGCTGAATCTACGTGAGTAGCTACAAATGGCATGGCCACATCAATGGGACATAGTGGCTAGAATCCCAAGCCCACCTAAAAAGGGATATGGACAATTGAGCTGTGGAGATCTTGGTTGTAGCTGTGCTAAACATAGGGGAGGCTCACATGGATATGGCCAATCGAGCTGTGGAGAGCCCGGTTGTAGCTGTGCTGAACATAGGGGAGGCTCTCATCCCATGTGCATGGATGCTTTGAGTTGCACATGCACATAATGTGTGCGATCATCCTGTTGACAACCTTTGTCTGGCCATCAGTGTGAGGATGGAAGGTTGTGGACTTAGTGAGTTTGGTGTCGAGCATCGACCAGAGACTGGACCAAAATGTACTAAGGAACCTGTTGTCCTGATCTGAGATGATAGACTATGGGATCCCAAAGTGTACCCACACTCGTTCAAAGAAGAGTTTAGCAGTGGCTTCTGTTGTGATATTCTTCTTGCAGGCAGCCATAATGGCTATCTTCGAGAACCTGTCGACGACTACAAAAACACAGTCATTTCTATGCTTAGTGGAAGGAAGGCCTGACATGTAATCCATGGAGATGGATTCCCAAGGTCGACTAGGGGTAGGCAGCAGGGTATAGAGGCCTTGCTTCTTGATGGTCGGTTTGGAAATAGCGTAGGAATTGCATGATCTGATGTACTTCTCGACATCCTGTCGAAGATTCTACCAATAGAAATACTTCTGCAGTACTGCCACCATTTTCTCGACCCTGAAATATCCAGCAGCTCAACTATAGTGTGCTTCCCAAATCATCTTGGCACGCTCGCTTGAAGGAACACAAAGGTGACCCATGTGGCATAACAGGGCATCCTGGAGGTGAAAATCTAGAACATGCTGACCCTCCAAGAGTGTCTGGTATGTGTGGCCGAATTCTGGGTTGCTTTTGTAGAGAAGTGGCCAATCAGAAGTCTCGTGCCCACAAGAGTTGAGCACAGTGGTTAACGCCATGATCAGCGGTCAACTGAGGCAATTTGCAACATTATTGGTAATACCCTTCTTATACTTGATATTCAAATGGAACTGTTGCAGGTATGTGGACCACTTCTGATGGTGATCATTCTGCATATTCCCTTGGGTTTGTATGAACTGCAGGGGTCAGTGGTCTGTGTGGATGACCGTTTCCTTCCCGAAAATGTAATGCTTCCATTGTTGATAGGCCTGCACAATGGAATACATCTCTTTGTCATAAGTGGGATACTTTTGGACTGTGTCTGAAAGTGTCTCACGGTGATATGCCACTAGATGCCCGTGTTGAGTAAGGACTACCCCAATAGCATAGTCAGAGGCATCTGTCTCGACCTCAAATGGTTGTTGCAAGTCTGGTAATGCGAGCAATGGTTTCGTGCAGAGGCGATATTTCAACTCTGTGAATGCCTTCTATTGAGATTCATACCAAAAGAATTTTGCTTTCACTCCTACCTTGGTGACTTGACTCAAAGGCCAAGTGATATGAGAAAATCCCAACACGAACCTGCAGTAGAAGTTGGCAAGACCTAGAAAGTTATGGAGCTCTGTGAGAGTGGTTGGAGATGGCCAATCTCGATGATCTGAAAATGGGGCACTTAGGCTTCTTGTCTAACTTACAAGAACCTCTCCCACTTCAAAAGCTTATTTATTCCCAAGTCTTTATGATTAACCAGTGTGGAATTAAATATGTCCTTGAATAGAAGGTGTATGCTGGTGTTGTTTATTAAAATGGTTTATGTGTTGTAATTTAATGTGCTCAAACTAATATATAAATACATATAACAGTAAATAAAGCAACAAAGACAATGCAGCAATAAAACACACATAGAACAGCAATATTAATTAGGATTTCACCCACAACTCTTGGGCTACATCTCTGTGAGCTCTAGTCAACTCAACTAGGCTCTCTAGGATTATGGTATAAGTCCTTTTTACAAGCTCTTGGCTCAACTCCTATTGATTTTACACAGAAACAGTGGGTTCAAACACCATGCCATTCCCTGGCTCTTGAAGCTCTGGCTCTTGGCTCTTGGTTCTGGATCTTGGCTCTGACTCTGGCTCTTCGGCTCTAGCTCTAGCTCTGTGTTATAGACATTTTTGGGCACTGCAACCCCAAGCATAAATGTCCATAAACCAAGGGCTCCTAAGTCCCTAAAGGTGTTGTTCCAACCCCTAAAAGTACAAGGTCAATTGATTACAGCATCTCCCAGAAGTTCTCCATGAAAAACTACTCAGAACTGGTCAAAACTGGACCATTTCACCTGATCCATAGGCAAAGTGCATTTCATCCCACCTAAATACACACAGTAGGTGCGTTTCATTTCAGAAAGCCCTTCTATGGGGTGCGATGGGCGAGAAGGGACAAATGGCAGGGTCAATCCGCGAGGTGGAGAAGCATGGAATCTTCTAGAAACTTCTCCTGTGACACTTGCCTCTCGGAATTCGACCAGGGATGAGTAAGAGATCATCAATCTCCAAGTGGAATCAAGAACTATCAGAGGGGAGACACTAATCAAATCTCAAAATCTGACTCACCTCCCTTACAAACATCTATATATGGATCCCTCATCCCAAAGATCCAGAGGTTGGAATTTTGCATCTTGTAAGGAAGTGCTGTTGGTTTCTTGGTGCAACATCATAGTGTTGGGTGATCTAAGCTTTTCATGAGGTGAAGAAGGGCTTCTTACTGAGAGGATGATGTTGGGTCAGAACAATTGGTTGTAATTCTCTTGGCTCTTTCTTGATTATCAATAAAGCTATTCAAGTTTTCCTCCATACTCTTGTGTGATTTATGTTTTATGCATTTGTATGGTCAATTTACATCTAATCCTAGATTGTTTATGATAATAGATCTATGTTCTCGTATAGTGTTATGCTGCTTTGATTCTACAGGTACTCTGTGAAGCCAGGTACACAAGAAGGCAAGTAGCAAAGGACTATCAGAAGAGAGAAGAATCGAGCAAGGAACCAAGCGCAAGACAGAGGTTGGTCTCCTTTATTCTTCTCTCATCTATCTTTCATAAAGGAAAACGAAAGTAGTTTTAAGTTTGTTTGTTTCTAAGGTAGCTACCAGCCTTAGTGGGATTAGCAGTTCTGCATAGACACAATTCCCGGTAACAAAATGGCGACCGCTGGGGAGCGAGTAGATTGTTTGTTCATCTACATTTGTTTACTTTACAAACTTACAGACGGAGCCTGAAGTCAAGCTAGCTAGCCTTCGAACTGCATTTGCTATGCAAGTGCAAAGTAGATCAACGTTGCTTCAGTCAATCTCCGGGTTTTGTTTATGAATTAAACAATTGATTTACAAGCTCTCTAATTGCCCTTGTGGTGGCTCTAGTAACCTCCTTAGATTTACCCCTGTGATTGATTTACTGATTGCCACTTGCTCAGCCTAAATCCCTGAACTGAACTGCAAACTGTGACCCGGAACCCAATCCAAGTCTCGTCCCTAGTCTAGCGCACTGTCTGTTCTGTGAACTTCAAATGCAGTGCACTTCCCGAGTGTAGTAGGTGCGTTGCATTTTAGTTTCACTGTGTTACAGGTGCGCTGATCAGACAAGGCCTTGTTCCTAATTTTTGGTTTCTGTGCTCACTCTTTTCAGATCTATTTAGGAGTTTTGTTGCCTGTAGTCAGTACACCTCTATTTGAAACCCCTTTCCTTGTTGTTATTCCGCCTCCATTTTGCAAAGAACTGTAAATGTTTTTATGTATTTTTTGAGTCATTTTCAGTTCTCCTTTACAAAGAAGTAGCGTAATTGTACTGTCGTTTCTTGATTTGAAATTGTCGCAAGTGTCGTTTTGAGTCATAGAAGAGAATCTGATTGTTCTTGATATTCGATTACCCTGTTACTCTTGTATTTGATCTGAATTAGTAGTTTTTCTAGTTTCGAAAGCAATTTTTCAATTCCAAATCGCAAAGTGTTGTCATTATCCTCATTTTGTCTTGAAAAGAAACTTGTTAGTAATTGTCGCTTTGAAAAATAATTCATATTTGTGCATTAGCTTTCTTTTTATCATTTACACATTAAGAAGGCTGAAAACAAATACATGCATGTGCATTTGCATTTAGACTGTTTGTTGGTTTGATTTAGGACAGTGCATATAGTGTGTGCTCTTTGCTCTTTGTTGAAAGAACGCCATCTCTCTTTCCTTAGTAGCTAGGATTTTCATTTGCAAAAAGAAGACTAAACGATTGTTTATCATCTTAGATTGCATTTTAGGAATTGTACATCTACATCACGCGGTGAACTTGAAAGGAAAATTTCTTAAGCAAGATCAACTATAAAATAAATTTGATGAATCTAACAACGCTTTGGAACCTAACGCACAACATCTAGAAGTCTAGGCTAGAGACGTATTCTGGCGTCGTAAAGCCCGGTAACTGTTGTTTTCACTGTTGGTTAGGTGATTCCTCCACTTTAAGATGATAAGTGCCAGTACGGACTTGTGTTCCCACGTACCGTCGAGTATATTTTGGGAGACCACAATAGGCTTTATCCTTTATCCATAGGAAGCCGTGTCTGCCGCCCTATCGATCGCAATGCACTGAACACAGCATTCGGGAAGATTGATTGTCGTACCGTAAAAAGTATATTGCAGTTTTGCCATTGGTTTGGTAATCCCTCTGTCTAGATTTCCAGTGCAGTCCCTTTCGTTCCTTTTCAGACTCCTTAATGGAAAAGGTCCATCTGAGCACTTGTCACTTCAGGCTCATTAAAAATCGAAGGCGACTAGAGTCATCTTTTGTTTTGTCTCGACTCTTTAAAATTGAAAAAACAAGTTGTGTCAAAGCGTCTAAAATTTATTTTAAACAGAATAATTATCACCTTTCCTACGTTGGTCTTAGGTTGAGGAAAATGGAGTCCACCAACCAAGTAGTTCCCCTTGGAGGAAATCCTAGTCCCTTCTCCTCTTGGGGAGATGTTGGTGCACCCCATATGGCCACATTGTCGCTTCCAGGATTGACAATCGGCCTGCCCGTATGGCTCTTCTCAACCGTTGTCGTTTAGAACACCGCGATTCCTGAACAAACAAGTCAGCAACTAGACGATTCCAGAGTTACCCCCCAACCCTCTACTTCGTCCAATTCTTCCTCTCCTCCTTCCTCTTCGCTTGATGAAGCTGGTAAAGCTAAAAATCAAGTACTTGAGAAGAAGAAGGAAAAGAAGAAGAAAGAGAAGAAGAAGGAGCCAAAGGCAAAAAGGGGCAACCAAGCTTCGTCTAGCGAAAATCCACACACTGCACCAACCAGGCCTAAATCTCCATGTGTCATTTGCAAAGGAGACCACTATCATCGAGATTGTCCTTGCATCCCTCGGATCTTAAGGGACTGGTCTCCTCGTTTTCACAATCCAGTGTTTTCAACCTCTGATGATCATGTTGAAAGTACACCATCAACTAGTGAAAGTGAAGCCCCTGGACAAAAAGGAAAATGCAAATTTCCTTGTAAATTGTGTGAAGGCGATCACGCCGTCCAACATTGTCCCTTCTTAGATGAGGCTAAAAGAGTTTTGGACGACCGTCTGGTTTCACCGTTACGGCTTCCTCCTGGATATAAGAAACTCTTGCTGAGTCCATCACTAGTTGAAAATCCGGCTAACACGCCCTTGTGGTCGGCTGAAGCATCTATCATTGAAGAAAAACCATCTGAATCCACACCAGACGAAAGTCAAAAGGTCAAGGTGGCAGTTGACCCAGTCTTTCTTTCAGAGGTTCCATCTTCAGATGATACAGTCACCAAAGATAACAAGGATGACACCATCCAAATTCTTTTCGTAAACACAGACTCCGATGAACATGGGGGCAATCTACCCATTCCTTTACCGCAGGAAGGAAGTTCTTCAGAGTCATATCCGGTCATCTATTCGGTCCCACCTCCAAGCAACCTAGTTGTTTCCTTTGATTGGAATCTAATAGGCAGACCCCGTTTACCGGCTAGTGTACGATTCTGAATCATTGCTCAAATATATAGAATGGTTATGGCCGGTACCATCATAGATGAAGGGGCTTCTGTGAGTATCCTTTCCTCGACTGCTTGGAAAGCGCTTGGTTCGCCATCACTTTTGCCTGAGATGAGAAATCTAACAGGCTTTGACAAAGCAACCAGTCGACCATTAGGGATCCTTCCTAATGTGCCCATAACATTGAGAGAGAAAACCGTTCAAATGAACCTAATGGTAGTCCAAGGACCCCTGGATTATAATCTACTCCTTGGATGAGACTATATTTATTGCATCGGAGCCATTGTCTCCTCACTCTTTAGAGTAACGTGTTTTCCGCACGAAGGAAGAGTGGTCAAGCTCGTAGACCAGCTTTCATTCCCCAATTCACACATAGAAAATATTCATATGCCATCCCTGAATGGTCTTTTCACACAAGCAATGTCTCATCAATCCCCAATCCGTCCACCTGATGAGCGCAAGTGATTCAGGGGACATGACTGAAACCTAGGGGGCATGCACCCTGGTCTGCTTCGGTAGGAAAACTTCAGGTATAGGGTAGGTTTCCGTGGAGGATATCTGACTAGTCTGACACTCCCGTCCGTCTAGGAAAAGGGGGTTAGACTGGAATAAGATTCCCTCGTCAAAGTTATGTGAGTAGAGGCGTCTGTGCCACTCACCTTTGTCTATTTCGGTAGACATCGCCGAGGAAGTGTTTTTTTTGTGGTACGAATAGAACAATCTTTGGTAACCTGAAAGAGGTAGGCCTTTCCCGATAAAACAAATGTTTTGTCTGCAAATTGTGGGGTAACCTTGAAACTCTATGTCTCTATACCTGGGGGCATGCAAACCTTTCGGCATGCAAGTGAAGAGCGAACATTTATCTTTTTTTTGGATTGGTCGTTTCCTAACTTGCATAAAGAAAGGAAGTGGGGCAAAGCTTTGAAAAATTGCCGTTTTTAGATGAGACATTCTTATTATATGACTGGATCGAGCAGTTTTAACGCGGACTTCATGCTCGTTAAAAAATAAACATAAGCAATGAGCAAATGTTTCCCCCAGCGTTTAAGCTCATTAAAAAACTAACCAATTTCCGGTAAATAACCGTCGTGAATGTAGTACTTCAGCCTTTAAAGCCTTGGTCGTGTTCTCATCATCACCTCCACTCTGTATTGGCCGATCATTCACCTCCACTTGATTGTTTACCCCTTTTGAGTAACAGCTGCAAAGAGTGATCCTGTTAGCCATCCTTGTAACACTGTCGTGATTTGAAAATTCCAAACCTTACCTGGAATCAGCTGCTACCCGAATTTATCACTCATTCCTCAAAGACGAGTCTCCTTTAAGCTCTTTTCAACTGACTCATAAAATATGAAAAGATTGCCGAGCTATTGGCCTCTCCAGCTCGTTAAAGCGACCGAAAGTGCTATCCCTCCTTTAGATTTTAATCTTTTTGGACCCGAGGGATTATTACACAAAAAGATCAAGCGCTTGTTTTGTTCGGCTCGTTAAAAGTACCGAAAACTCATCCCTTTTGTATTATTTTATACTTTTTCGGACTTAGGGGATTAGATGACGAAAAAGGATTTTTGGAGTTTCCTTTACGTCCCTTTCCAGACTCTCTAAAATTGAAAAGGACCGAGTTATCTTTGTCGTTAAACTCGTTAAAACCTAATAGCGACAAACTTGTCCATAGCAGACAAGAATGAGTTTCACTATCACTAGGCTCGTTAAAACATAGCGATGGGTCTGCCCGAAGGGCGAATTATAGAACAAGCATATGTTATCCTCCTCAAGCTTGACAAAAATAAAGAGGTATTGGTGAGCAATGACTGGGGAAAAATTGGGAAGAAAACTTGAAGAAACTTTGTTGGTAGCAAGTCGCTCTCGAACATGACACTTTCACTCCGCATCCAAGTCTGGTTGGGTTGTTCCATTCACTGGTCACATCACCATGGTTCCATCACACCATCCACATTTGGGGTAATGCTACCAATCCATCATGTCAATGTCGTCGATATGTTCAAGAGAAGTCACTCAGAGAATTCACTTGTGTCTCACCCACTATAATACATTTCTGCTCCATTCTTTCATGACCGCCACCCTGAACCTTATATCACCAGATCGTTTTCACCTCCATTAAAATCATTTGCTCTGTTCCGTGTCATTGATGTGGGATTCATTAAGGCCCTCCTATGACGGATCACTTCTTGTCGACATCAGCTCATTATCCAAGAAGTCGATCCAGGAACAACCCTTTCAGTACTTTGAAGCTTGCATGCCTCAATGGCAAGTTTCTCACTTCCGACGACAGGTTTACATCAATGGCCTTCGACCGAAAGATTTTATGTGGTGTTCGATGCCAAGTCCCTTATTCACACTACGTGAATTGTACTGCAGTACCTTGAGGATCATTATCATTATCGGTGATTCCTCTCGCCCCTGTTAACGGCTTACATCATTGGCTGGTAATCAGGCGATGTCTTTCCATGTTCGACTCCAGAATATCTCTCACATGGATCGACTTGTACTTTGAGTGAAGATCGAACGAGATTAAAGACCCCGGATCTAGTTTCATCCATCCAGGCTGCGATATATATTCAGGAAAATAAAGACATCAAATGTACATCATTTCTGCACAGATAATCATCCAATCTAAGGGATGATGGCTCTACCGGAATCATCAGTCTACACTCAGACGATTGTCTGTCTCATGTACATGAAAAATGAATTTATAAAGCTGAGCATGGGAATGCCCACCTCAGCTAGATCATGAAAATATTATGAAGATAATGTATTGTATTTTATCTTATTACAGATCTCCTTCCAACTTGAAAGAACTTTGGATCCTCATGATAAATCATTTCACCCGACATCAAAAAAGATTAACGACCTCATGCTTTAGGGGGCAACTGTTATAGACATTTTTGGGCACTGAAACCCCAAGCATAAATGTCCATAAACCAAGGGCTCCTAAGTCCCTAAAGGTGTTGTTACAACCCCTAAAAGTACAAGGTCAACTGATTACAGCATCTCCCAGAAGTTCTCCATGAAAAACTACTCAGAACTGGTCAAAACTGGACCATTTCACCTGCTCCATAGGCAAAGTGCGTTGCATCCCACCTAAATACACACACTAGGTGCGTTGCATTTCAGAAAGCCCTTCTATGGGGTGCGATGGGCGAGAAGGGACAAATGGCAGGGTCAATCCGCGAGGTGGAGAAGCATGGAATCTTCTAGAAACTTCTCCTGTGACACTTGCCTCTCTGAATTCGACCAGGGATGAGTAAGAGTTCATCAATCTCCAAGTGGAATCAAGAACTATCAGAGGGGAGACACTAATCAAATCTCAAAAGCTGACTCACCTCGCTTACAAACATCTATATATGGATCTCTCATCCCATAGATCCAAAGGCTGGAATTTTGCATCTTGTAAGGAAGTGATGTTGGTTTCTTGGTGCAACATCATAGTGTTGGGTGATCTAAGATTTTCATGAGGTGAAGAAGGGCTTCTTGCTGAGAGGATGATGTTGGGTCAGAACAATTGGTTGTAATTCTCTTGGCTCTTTCTTGATTATCAATAAAGCTATTCAAGTTTTCTTCCATACTCTTGTGTGATTTATGTTTTATGCATTTGTATGGTCAGTTTACATCTGATCCTAGATTGTTTATGATAATAGATATATGTTCTCGTATAGTGTTATGCTGCTTTGATTCTACAGGTACTCTGTGAAGCTAGGTACACAAGAAGGCAAGTAGCAAAGGACTATCAGAAGAGAGAAGAATCGAGCAAGGAACCAAGCGCAAGATAGAGGTTGGTCTCCTTTATTCTTCTCTCATCTATCTTTCATAAAGGAAAACGAAAGTAGTTTTAAGTTTGTTTGTTTCTAAGGTAGCTACCAGCCTTAGTGGGATTAGCAGTTCTGCATAGACACTATTCCCGGTAACACTCTGGCTCTTCGGCTCTGGCTTCTTTGGCCCTCTATCAATTTACAGCTCTCTTGGCTTTTCACTTGACTTCCAAGTGACTCCCTTGGCTGTTCTTTTTCCTTCTGCGCTGCCTCTTTCTGCTCTTTTTTTCCTTAGCTTCCTGCTTTGGCTTCGGTTTTAGCAACAACCCCCAACAGCCTTCCACAACACTTGTCTCTGTTGTTATGTGGCTTTTTAAGCCAAATCGGCACTATCGGTTCATTTTCCCTCTCGGGGTCTCTAGCTTCATGCTTTGGTCTGCTCAAATCCCCTCTCTGAGCATTAGCAATCATGGCATAACGTCTCCAGGGAAGGTGGCCACCTGTTCCGCAATGGAAGGGACCATCGGGCCTTTGAAATCCTCGAAATATCCATTCTCTGTTTACACAGAGAAATGCATTCAAACATGGGAAAATCCGCCAAACGTTGTTTATCGGACTTCAAAATCCCTTAAATCCACTCTATAACCATATCAGGTCCGCCTTTTAATTGCTTATCACATCTCCACCGTTGATCTGAGAGATCTAGATCCAACAGCTGAGATCCATTTCGGACGGCTCATTCGTATGGGGGTTAACCGCCAGATAAGGGTGGTTTTCTCTCTCCTTAGCCTGGACACATGGCAGCCATTGTATGGGATCGGGTGGAGCCCGGCCAAAACCTCTTACTGCCTTCGATCCTCCCAAAATCTCACTTGTTTCAGACTTGAAATAATATGCAGTGGCATTATAAACCCCTTCCGGTCCGGTTTCATCACACTGGCACTTTCCCTTCACTTTTTGTTTATTTAACGAAAAGGTGAAAATACATAGAAAAATATCGTTTGACGGATCTCAAAATATATCAAATATCACCTATAGCCTTGTCGGGTCTGGCTATTGCATCGCACACATATATATGTTGCCCCACTCCATTGTGTAGCTCCAATGCGATTTTGCGATATCGCAATCACATATCGCATGGGCCCGGGGTTTTGTGCATATGGCATCGCCGATTGCGATCCGCCGATATCGGCTTATCGCTTGGCCCGGTCCTTATGAAACATCGCCTATCTGCCTATCCAGGATCCATTTTTGGATCATGCCTTCCCACTAAGAGAACTTTTGGTCTCCAAAAGATTGATATACTGATCTGAGCAGTAAATGAGAGTGACTCACCCTCTTCCTTCAGCCTCCATACACTTGCTTTACATAGTGCCTCTGAACCAAAGTTTCGGACCACTTCCCTTCTGGACGAGCTAGTCTTCCTGGGAAGAAATGTCTTCCTCCTTGCTTTCCTGCAAAACTCCTACTGAAATGGTTATAGAAGGTAGTTTGAACTCCTCTGCCTTAATCATTGATCCAAGGTGGCTCAAACAAATTTGAAGTACATCTGCTCCACAAAACTTTCATTTGTACCTGTTGGACAAGCTATCAACAACAACTGTTAACAACAACAGAAACACAGACAACAACTGGATGGCCTAAACTCCTACTTCAACAAAAGAAACAGATTTTCACATCTTGTGAACACCTCCATGTCTTACATCTACATACAAATGATGGACTAGATAACAAGCCCACAAAACATGCCTTTAAACAAATGACCCTTCAAGTCAAGCATGTAGAAAAAGACCATTAGGACTCTTTTTCAAAAGATGAAACACTTCATCATTATCTCCATTTGGAGACCAAGTTAACTTCTTCCAAGTCAACATGGCATCACATGCATGTCAAAACAATCAACCATGCAAGTTAATTACACATACATGTTCAAAAACAAGGAAATCATCAACATCCCTGTGTTCATGCATCTCCTGCTCATGCATGCATTTCATACTTCAACTTTCACTTAAGCACACTGTACTTTCGAAGCTGAAATGAAATATAATGTAGATGCATCAATAGACATGCAATCTTAATCAGATAAGAACTCTACCCATTTCTTACCAATCCCTTTCAAAGGTCTTTCCTTTGTCTGCACATCAGCATCAACATGTGAATCATTCTGAGACACATCATTCATGGAATCTTCCTTTCCAGTTTTGCCATCTTCTCTTTCCACTTTCTTCAGCTTTTGTGGAAGCATTGTTGGATTCAGAGTCCAACACCTTTTAGCAAGGTGTCCTTGCTTATGGCAGTAAGTGCACTGCATGTGCATCCTCTTGACAGCATGATTTGCCTTGTCCAATGGACCTTTGGCTTTTTGCTTCTTTTCCTTCAAAAGTTTCCTATATGTGGCCATTCTCTTCCAACATCTAGAAACATGATGGTTATCCAAACCACAAAAGGAACATGCAATTCTTTTCCCATGCTTATGTGGAAATTTACCATGCTTTGCAAAATCAAAAGGAAGATGATTAGAACCAGATTTATACCTTTCTCTTTCACCTTTATTACCTTCATGAGGAGGTGAATTGAGTGAAGAAGTAGCTCCCTTTGAAACACCATCAATCTCTTCAAGGCTGTTAGAGTCTCCCCAACTCTCTGGTTCAAGTGTGTGCTTCTGAACACCTGCATCCTGCAAATGATGTTTCAAGCTATTGCATTCCTCCTTAATACAACCTTCACACTCTTGAAGACCTGCAATGCAACTCCTTCTTGGAGCTATTTTAATGGTCTTCATGGCAGCTTTGGAACTCTCTCCATAAGACTATCCATAGCCAAGACCCAAATACTTAGGCCTTTCCTCAATCATTATTGGCTCAACAATACCTTGTGCATGTCTACCCAAGCCTTTTCCTTCATAGCCCATCTTGGACATTAGCTTGGAACCTATGCCTCTAGTACGTTTTTCAAAAGAACCAATATATGCATCCTCAGAGGAATTTGAAGACAAACTGGAATGGTTTACCTCTTCTTCAAGCTGATACTTGACTAAGGCTTCTTGGACAACAAAGAGTTGTGTCTCCAACTCATGCATCCTTCTCAGGTTCATATTTGCAATATGAATTTGCCTCTCCATTTCCTGCAATTTGTCAATAAGAAACTACTTCTCTTCCTTCATGGAATTCAACTGCTTTCTAAGCATGCTGCTCTCCCTTCCATCCTCATACATTTCTCTCACCATATCCATCATGATGGACAATTCTTGCTTCATGTCTTCATCAAAGAATCTTTTGATGAAGGAGGAATTTGAGGATTCACTTGTAGAAGTTTCCATTATACCAATGAACAAAATAACTTCAAAGAAGATTAATAAAGTGCTTTATTAAGCAACCTTTTGCAACAAACCTCTTGTGCTCCAAATATTGCCTTGATGTCCCTTGGGATAAGAAGAGTGCCTTCAGCTCTCTTTCCTTCTTGTCCTTCCTGGACTGAGCTATCAAAAGCTTTCCCTTTACCTCTACAAACTCAGAAAATAGTCAATCTTCAACAAGCATACATCAATCAGACAATCAATCCTTGACTGCCAAAACACCTTTCAGACAAGTAATCTTTGCTCTATCAATCAAGCATTCTGATATAACCTTCTTTGAAGGCGTGGTCAATCAATCTTAAGCTCCGATACCACCTGATTTGAAAATGGGAACTTAGGCTTCTTGTCTAACTTACAAGAACCTCTCCCACTTCCAAAGCTTATTTATTCTCAAGTCTTTATGATGAACCAGTGTGGAATTAAATATGTGCTTGAACAGAAGGTGTATGCTCGTGTTGTTTATTAAAATTGTTTATGTGTTGTAACTTAATGTGCTCAAACTGATATATAAATACATATAATAGTAAATAAAGCAGCAGAGACAATGCAGCAATAAAGCGCACACAAAACAGCAATATTAATTAGGAGTTCACCCACAATTCTTGGGCTACGTCTCCGTGAGCTCTAGTCAACTCAACTAGGCTCTTTGGGATTATGGTATAAGTCCTTTTTACAAGCTCTTGGCTCAACTCCTACTGTCTTACACGGAAACAGTGGGTTCAGAAACCATTTCATTCCCTGGCTCTTGAAGCTCTGGCTCTTGGCTCTGGCTCTTGGCTTTGGCTCTTGGCTCTTCGTTCTGGCTCTTGGCTCTAACTCTAGCTCTTCGGCTCTGGCTTCTTTGGCCCTCTATTAGTTTACAGCTCTCTTGGCTTTTCACTTGACTTCCAAGTGACTCCCTTGGCTGTTCTTTTTCCTTCTGCGCTACCTCTTTCTGCTCTTTTTCACCTTAGCTTCCTGCTTTGGCTTCGCTTTCAGCAACAACCCCCAACAACCTTCAACAACCCTTGTCTCTGTCGTTCTGTGGCTTTTTAAGCCAAATCGGCATTGTCGATTCATTTTCCCTCTCGGGCTCTCTGGCTTCCTGCTTTGGTCCACTCAAATCCCCTCTCTGAGCATTAGCAATCATGGCATAACATCTCCAGGGAATGTGGCCACCTGTTTTGCAACTAAAGCGACCATCAGGCCTTTGAAATCCTCGAAATAGCCATTCTTTGTTTACACAAATAAATGCATTCAAGCACAGGAAAATCTACCAAAACGTTGTTTATCGGACTTCAAAATCCGCTCTATAACCATATCGGGTCCGCCTTTTAATTGCTTATCGCATCTCCACCGTTGATCTGAGAGATCTAGATCCAACGGCTGAGATCCATTTCGGACACCTCATTCGTACAGGGGTTAACCGCCCAATAAGGGTGGTTTTCTCTCTCCTCAACCTGGACATGTGGCAGCGATTGTATGGGATCGGGCAGAGCCCAACCAAAACCTCTTACCACCTTCGGTCCTCCCGAAATCCCACTTGTTTCGAACTTGAAATAATATGCAGTGGCATTTATAAACCCCTTCGGGTCTGGTTTCATCGCATTGGCGCTTTCCCTTCGCTTTTCGTTTATTTAACGAAAAGGCAAAAATACATAGAAAAATGTCATTTAACGGATCTCAAAATATATCAACTATCGCCTATAGCCTCGTCAGGTCTGGCTATCGCATCGCACACATATATATGTTGCCCCGCTCTATTGTGTAGCTCCAATGTGATTTTTCGATATCAAAATCGCGTATCACATGGGCCCAGGGTTCTATGCATATGGCATTGCCAATTGTGATCAGCCGATATCAGCAATCAGCTTATCACTCGAACCAGACCTTATGCAACATTGCATGTCTGCCTCCGACCCGATATGTCAAGGATCGGCGATCGGGGGTTTCCCCTTTTCACTTAAATCCGCCTTTGACCTCCTCTGATGCGATTTTCTTCATAAAGCCTTTTAGGCCATTTTTTTGAAGATTTGCCTCTTTTTCTAAAGAACCAAGGGCATCTTCTTTCCACGATAACTTCTGCATACTAAGTCCATTTTTTCCCATTCAAGTTGTAGCAGATTCAAAACGAGACGATCTTTGCAATGGGGCTATTTCTGAGAGCAGCCTGTGACTTTCATTTTCCTCTGATTTACAAAGGATTTGTGTCATTTGGCACCTTTTACCTCTTATATGAAGTCTTTTAGACTTTGAGGTTTATCAAAGATCCATTTTTGGATCACTCAAATGACTTGGATCTTGGCTAGATCCACATGCACCCCTTGTTCATCAATAATGTATCCCAGATACTGAACCTGGGTCATGCCAAAAGTGCATTTCTCCAACTTGGCACATAACTTGTGTTGCCGTAGTGAAACCTGTTGGATGTGGTGGAGGTGCTCCTCCCAACTCTGGCTGAAGATTAGGATGTCATCCAAGTATACCACTACAAATGAGTTGGTGAATGGCCGCAATATGTCATCCATTAGCCTCATGAAGGTTGCAGGAGCATTCGTCAATCCGAAATGCATAACCAACCATTTGAAAAGGCCCTCCTTGGCTTTGAAGGTAGTCTTCCATACATCGGAGAGTTCGATTGGTACCTGGTGATATCCTGACTTCAAATCAATCTTGCTGAAATATTTTTCCCCCTTCAGTTGGTCCAAGAGGTCATCAATCCGTGGGATCGGGTACCTATTATGGACAATGATCTTCTTCAACGCCCGATAGTCAATACAGAGTCTCCAAGTCCCATCCTTCTTCTGTACCAACATGATCGGGCTCCCACAGGGCGATGAACTCAGACGGATGTGACCTTTCTGCAGCAGCTCTTGAATCTGCCTCTTGATTTCATCATTCTCCATAATGGAGCATCGATAGATTAGTCCATTGGGCAGTGGCGCACCTGGGGTCAAATCGATGGAGTGCTTGACCTAACAGTGTAGAGGAACCCCTGCGAGGGAGGTGAAGATGTCCTCGTACTCCTCCATGATCTTGTCCATCTGTAGTTGTCGTGCAGAGGGGCCCTTTCTAGAGGTCGTGGCCACTGTCTTCTTCTTTCCTTGAGGGCATATCATCAGGAAAACAAATTTCCTGATTTTGGAAACGAGCTTACTGCATTGTTTTGCAGTAATCAAAGAGATGGCGGTAGGTAGTGCTACCTCCGGTATCCTGTACAACTTAATTCCCAAAGTAACAATAACAGCACGACGCCTTGATTCATACACAGCATGTTGCTTCCACAAGTATGGTTGTCCTAATAATACATCACAAACTTCAAGGGGAGCAATGTCACACAATACCTCATCCATGAAGGGCTTGATGTTGTATGGAAGGCGACACTGCTGGCTCACGTGAAGATCCTATCCTTGGTGAAGCCACTCGATGGTGTACGGTTGTGGATGTGCTGTGGTTGGTAAGCCCAGCCGCTTCATGACCTCTACTGAAATGAGGTTCTTTTGGCTCCCACTGTCGATAATGAACTGTAGCAGGGAGCCCTTTACCCACATCTGGGAGTGGAAGAGACACTCCTCCTCCTCTAGATCTTTGAGTTCCTCCTTCTGGATCTTCATGGTGGCAATGGTGGCGTTGGGCTCTGCATCGATAATCTTCTTCCCTTTGTCATTCCCCTTGTCGGGTTCTAACTTAGAGCTAGAACATGCATCTGATTCTGAAAACTTTAGCTTGGCCACCAGTGATTGCTTGGCCCGACACTCACTTTTGTTGTGAGTGGAGCTCTTATGGAACTCACACCACTTTCCTGTCCTTTTTCAACTCCACGGCGTTGTTTTTTGTTTGCAGCTTTGGCGGGTTGCCTTGGGCTGCCCTACCTTGGCTTTGTCCTTTGTTCTACGGTTTGGGGCACCTTTCCCTTGCTTCGACTTCGCAGATCCAAAGTCTTGCTTCTTCTGTTTAAACTTTTGCTCAACCTTGACGACATATCGGGATGTCGTGCTGAGCGAGGGGATGTTTAGGAATTCTATTTCTTCCTGGATGTACTTCTGCAGGCTGCCACGGTATTTGAGTACCAAATTCTACTCTGAATCCTTGATACCCAACTTTGTGTGAAGGGTATGGAAAATATTGGTAAACTCGGCACGTCTTGGTCCCTTCCTTGCCGCAGCATGGTCCACTTTATGTATTGATCCTCATAGCTTCCGACAGGGTAGTACTGCTCCTTGATGGCATACCAGAATGAATCCCAAGTGGGTGCGGCTGAAAATAGTGAGCCTATACTTTCATCCTTCTGCTTGCAATAGGTTTCCCACCAGTCCTTGACATGGGGGGCTGCTTTGAGAAGAGAAAAAATAATCTTTTCCCGACTGGAAAAATCATGAACAGAAAAATAACCCTCTACCAGATTTAACCATTTATCGAAGACATTTGCGTTTATATGACCCTCGAATATGGGGATTTCAAAATTAACTTGTACCTTAAACGGTGTGGCATTTCCAGAGTAGCTATTGGAAGCCGATGCGTCGCCCCTAGGCAGTTGCTGAAGGATCTGGGCAAAGTTGTCCATCATCACGTTCCTTTGTTGCTCGAGGGCTTCTTCGAGCAAGATTTTGATAGGATCTCCTGCCCCCTCATCTTCCTTTTCATTCGCCATGGGAGGCCGTCGAGATTTGTGAGGCTAGTCTTCCAAAGGTTCGACCAGTTCAAGCCCTAACTCCTTATATCCTGACCTCGTTGGGGACATGCAAAGAAAAACAGAGAAAAAGCAGACCGCTCTGATACCACTGATCCGGATTTAAACAGGAATGCAACAAATTACAGAGATAGCCATAAACATAGAGATGCAGCAAAAATAATACTTCATTTCATTAATGTAAAATACTAAAATATGCCTACAAACAGCAATGGAAATAAACCAACTAGGGTGATGGTAGCTTATCTTTGAGAAGAGATGTGGCGGCTACATGCCTCTAAATTGTCTTACAATGAGGCTCGAAGGCCTATTTATTGTTGAGAAACAATAGAAAACCCTAAAAATTCAAAAACCTAACCCTAGAAGATGAAACGCCAAACTGTGGGCCCCGTTTGGGTAAATTGGTACATCAACTTCCCGCGGTTGTAACTTTGTCATACGATCTCCATTTGACGTGCACAGTATATCATTAAAAAGATCTATCCGAGAACTACAACTTTGGGAAGAGCAACATCAATCCATAAATCCATGTTGCTCCTAGTTTTCCCAAAAAAACGTCATTTAGGGCCTCAAAACGGCTCCGGAAGTTCAGGACCCGAAAAACTGCTAAAAATAGTAAATTGTGCTACAATTAAGGAAACTGAAAAGCTGAAACAAACAATGGTGGGGGTCCAAGTGGACTTGGCAGGTGGCCGCCAATATCCACCTGTATCACAATCCTTGGTATAGTAATCTTCCTCACAAATGAGGCAAGGATATTTGGGCTTACGTTTAGATGCTTCATCAGCATATGATTTCAGAGGATCCTGTATCGAGCTATTAGATTTGGCTCTTCCTTTACCTTTATTTTTACCTTTTGAGGTTTTATCTGTCGTGGTAGACTTTGTTAGGTCCCTATACTACTAGCGTAACCCCTTATTATTATTAGTGCAACCCCCTTATTGTATTATTGTGCCCATATAGTCCCCATGTTGTTATTATTATGCCCCATAGAAGCCCACTATTGTTATTGTTGTGCCCCTACAATATTATTGTTATGTAGGCTCTAATTGTTTTCGGATCCCTTAGACTCCTATATATAGAAAGGAGGTCTTGTCATTTGTATCATCCAAGAATTGTTCATTTTTGTAATGTAAAGGAGGTTGCCCCTCGAAGAGGCTATTTCTAAGGCGTTGATCTATCTTTTCTATCTTTTTATGAGTTCGTTTCATAACATTTGGTATCAGAGCTTTGGATTCTATGGTTTCACTGCTTCAACCAGGTGATCGTGGAATTTTCACTATAACTTTTTCGCTACGAAGTTTCAGAAGCTAAAAAAAAAAAACCATTTCAGACGAAATATTTCTAAACCTCGGGTCCGAATTTTAGATCTTGTATCGCTACATTTTCAGAGATATGATCTGAGGAAGTTAGGTTTTTTGCAAGATCCAGAATTCCATCTAAAACAGGTCATCGTGGCATTTTCGCTATAATCGTTTTTCACGAAGGTTAAGACTCTGAAATCAAAACCCATTTGAGCCAAAATTGTGGCGAAGCTCGGGCCCAAATTTCAGATCTTGTTTCGAAGGAGATGGATTTGAAGGAGAATTGGATGCAGTAGTTGAAACAGATTTATGCTTGGAGGAAGCACAAGAATATTTACTAGAAGTTTGAGCCACTGACCCAATAATACCGTCAACGGATGGTGCCTCTAGAGGTTTGGAGGATGCAGGATCAGTAGACAGTCTCGGAGCATCAGGCAAGTGATCAAACAACGTTCCAGATTGGGGATATGCCAAATCTAGATAGTGGGCACGGGTAATGGCTTGATATTTGGTCACACAACCTCCCATAGCTATGTCCTTGGAAATTCTATTAATGAATGATTTGGTAAACCATTCAGTTAAAATTTCATCAGGAATATTGAACTTGATAAGGCGACGCCGACGTCTACATTCATGGATATGATTGGAGATGTGGGTAGCGGTATTAGGTTTCAAAGATATAAGGAGATGGGTGTTAGTTTCATATTGAACTAGTAGATGTAAGTGAGTAAGGAAGGCCATTGCCAAAGTGTTGAAGTCTTGGTAGGCACCTTGAGGTTACTCAATGTACCATTTCATGGCAGCACTCGTCAAGGTTCGCTAGAAAAGACGTAGACGAATAAAAACATCAACCCAAGAATTGGATGAACACCATAAATGGTAAGCCATAACATGGGCTTGGGGGTCTTCTCCAGACTTTCCTTCGAATTTTGGACAATCGCCAAGAATATTAGAAGGAACCAGAGGCAAATACGGCGAATGGAGTATTGGGTCATTTGTGAGACTTGACGTATCTGGTAGTTCCAACGTTACTAGAAATGACAATTATGGATTGAAAGGCATGGGTGGCCTTTGATAAGGCCCATATTGTGGATTCTGACCTTGTTGGTATGGGTTATGCCCCCAAAGTGGTAGATTTTGACCATAAGGAGTTTCATATTACCCCCACTTAGAGGTATTCTGACCATACAAAGGTGGATTTTTTCCCCACAAAGGTGGGTTTTGATCAGGGTAAGGTTGATATTGAATCGTCATTGGCCATTGAGAACCATAAGGTGGATAAAAAACTTGTAAAGAGTAGGGAGTATAAGGTTTTTGTTGTCATTGTTGACCTAATGATAAATTGTTGACCCTGTTGTTGCAGGGGTTGACCTTGTTGTTCTAAGGGTTGGCCATGTTGGTACAAGGGTTGGTTTTGTTGTTGCAATGGTTGACCTTGCTGCTGCAATGGCTGTTGATAAGGACCTTGTTGCACATAAGGTCCTTGTTGTACATAAGGTTGTTGTTGGAAAGTTCCTTATGGAATTTGTTAGGTTCCATGTTGGTACTGATAGGTTCTATTTTGAAATTGATTAGATGTCCTAAATGAGGGATTTGGACCAAACTGCATTTCAGGCCTTGCATGTTGATTAAAATGTGGATTTTGAGGCTATTGTGAGCCATACAAAGAGTACGATTGTTAGTAGGGTATCTGGGCCGAAAGGGGCTATTGATATGGGATTTTTCCTAATCCAGATGCGATAGATGATCCACTAAGATAAGGTACACTGCGAACATTTTGATTAATTCTGGTAGAGTGAGTTTGAGATCCACTCACATAACTTCCACCTGAAACATGAGGTACATATGGAGGAGGTGGTTGTTTCCCCCCATGTGGTGGGATAGGTGGTGGCACATATTGTCCACTTAATGGAGGACCTAAGGAACCTATAGGGACATTAATCGTCCCAACCGTAACTGTCGGTTGTATAGGAACTAAAGAAATTGTAGTTTGTACAAGAATTTGAGAGGCCACGCTTGAAACAAATGGACTAGAAGTAGGCATGGTACCCAATGACCAAATTGGATTATGATAAAGTGAAGACACACTTGGAGTTCCTGAAACCAATTGAGCCAAAGAAGTGTAACCTGGTGGAAACAAAGGTTCACTTCTTTTAGGCAGTGGTGGAGGTGGCATACTTCCCACATATGGAAAGCCTTTAGGTGGAAAGTTATATTCAGATTCATCGCCAACACCAGGAGTGTGAGTGGCTGAGACTTCTGGAGGAGGATCTCGAGGAGAGGTTGGAATCTCACCTTCTGATGCCATGGGTGGAAACAGTTGGCGAGGGGGAATCCGTGATGATCAAGGAGAAGGCTCCAAAGGTACGTCGGGATTATCAAACGGACTATATGGTTGTTGAGGAGATATGATCAATGGATCAAAAAGCGGATTCAAAGGGAATAATAAATACCTCTGCGAAACCTCAGGAGTTTCTGGATCAGATTCTGAAGATGATGACTCTCGAGGTGGAGGACGAGAAGCAAGGGGTTGTGTTAGACTCCGTCTTCCAAAGTTCTCTGTCAGAGTCAAATTGACAGGTGGCTGTCAAAATCTCAGTTCAAATATGCAGGCGAATGACAATTAGCTTTCACCCACTGCTACTTAGATGTTTGCAGAGCTAATGTTTCAATAACATGTGCAAGCTAGAGGAGGTTTCACCCTGTTTCAGCTTCAGCAGCCCCTATCCCTACAAAGGCACAAACAAACAAGAACAACATCAGCATAACGTTTCCAAGCCTTGTCAATCTTGCTTTGTCTCGATGTCGATGGAACTGGTTAGATTCTGCAGTAAGGTCTTCTGCCAAATCTTGGAAAGGTCAGTTTCGAACCCAAAGATTGGTTGAAAAGATTATCTCAAAGATCTACTTCCATAACCAGGACAATTTCTGAGCGATAACAACAGCATTAATATTTGTCAATGGACTTGTATTTTTCCGGAGGTATGTTCCTCACCAAGCAGATAGGCTGAAGAAAACAAATGTAATTGGAAGTGGAGCATCCAGCAAGGTTTATCGCGCTGACATACCCAACAATGAAACAGTGGCAGTGAAACTCTATTGTTATATGTCCAACAGGCAGTCTAATGTGTTGGTCTATGAATACATGCTTAATGGGATCCTTGCTTCCCAGTACCTCCTCTTCTCTGGTATTCAAGGATACGATGCCAATAAAAACAATACGAAGACTCTCTATGATTTCCAGAAACAAGTCAAACAATGCGTGAAAAGGAATGGTCTGGGGCTTACGGCAACTATAGTGGACCACTGTAAAATTATTCTTGCATACCCTGAAAGCACAAACAGCACCTGGTATAATGAACAATTCAAATTTTATGAACCACTGAAGTACCCATTTGATGTTTGTGAGACCATATTGCTCTAGGAACAGTATCGCAACATGACCACAGTCTTGACAAGGGAGTACCTGGATGCTCGGCCTGAGGGTTGGATGGATTATGCAGCAAAGCGAATTGCAACATTGGGCATAGAAAAATGCTACAATCAAACTCTTTGTGAAGAGTACCTAAGCTTGGTTTTACCATCCAAACCACCATTTCATCCACGTCAATATGAGACATGTGCAGTTGTAGGAAACTCAGGAGATTTACTGAAAAATGAGTTTGGTCGAGAAATAGATGACCATGATGCAGTTATTCAAGACAATGAAGCTCCAGTGAATGAGAAATATGCCAAGTACGTAGGCATGAAGAGAAACTTTCGTCTTCTGGTAAGGGGAGTAGCAAGAAACATGATCACAGTTGCCAATGGATCTGCGGATGAGGTGCTGATTATTAAGAGTGTGATCCATAGAGACTTCAATGCTATGATCAAGGAGCTTCCTAATCCGGTTTATCTTTTCCAAGGTGTGGTCCTTCGAAAAGGTGCAAAAGGAACTGGAATGAAATCTATAGAATTAGCACTTTCCATGTGTGATACAGTTGATATATATGGCTTCACTGTAGATCCAGGTTACACAGAATGGACACGCTATTTCTCGAGCCCACGCAAAGGGCATAATCCATTGCAGGGACGAGCCTATTATCAGCTTCTTGAATGTTTTGGGGTCATTAGAATCCATTCACCAATGCGAGAACAGAGAAAACAAGATTGGTCCACTGTTCCGAGCCGAGCAATGATAAATGGGGCTCATACTGCTGTAATGAGGATAAAAGGTTTCCAAAATAAGCACCCATGGAGTGTTGGACCATTTAGTGCTTGTAAGTTTTGGGCAACAGCATCTTCTGAGAATGGTCCTATTTCAGGTTCAATAGACATGAGTCCTGTGCGCAGGGGCTCTAACTACAGCAAATGGGAGTTATTAAAGTTAGTTGATTTGCGGAAGGAAGCACGTGAACACTACAAAAATATGAAAGGTGTCACGATATACAAATTAGATGGCAACAAACTGGATGATCTTGTTTGCGTGAGAAGCATCCTAAGTCCCCTGTGAATCTCAACAAGAAGGCAAGTCAACGGCAAGTGATATATCAAAAGGTCATCGAATAAATAATGGGCCCAGGTCATCTTCAAATCATTCTGGTAGCAGAACTGACCACATGGATGCTAACCATATTGTTTTGCAACTAAAGACTCCGGGTTCAATGCCAGAAGCCCCTCATCGTCAATCTAACTACTCCTATTATGCTTCCGAGGAGCAGGAGCAGATGCAGAACTTACAGGAGGTGTCATCTGAAGTCAGAAAAGGAAAGAGCTCACCAAGTGATGACAGCTCTGTTCGTGTGGGTCACAAACTTTTGGAGAAGGTTTGTGCTAGGGGGCTGTCGCTTTGTCATTGTGTTCACGATGCCGTTTCTAGCAGCCATGGAAATGAGGATTCGGTGAAAACCAAAAGCAGTCAGTCATCAACAGGAAAAGAGTGACATATTGCATACAATCGGATTATGTATGAAGATGAGGTGCATGATGTATTGTATCACGGGATGCCCTCTCCTTTGTCACCTTTAGAAAATTTCGATTTGATCTTTGGAATTTTCTCCTTTTTCTTTATTATTTTCTTTTCTGGTTCGACTTAAGTGCAATTAGAAAATAGTATACATGGACATTGCGCTTTAATGGTATTGGAAAGGAAGCATTTTTGGCCATGAATGCAAGCAAAATGAAACGCTTCTAGAGATATGACACTTATCAAAAGCCAAAATAAACAGAGACATCTGTCATAAGCAGAGATATAGGAACGAATTCGCCTATTTTGATCCTCAGTCCTGATTCTATGGGATCTGCGCTCCAGTTTTGCCTCTTAATTAGCCAATCATCAGAAGATTTAGAGGAACGTTGTTCTATTTGTAGAATAGATGAAACGCTTTTTTCTAATTTTTGTAATTTCAGTTTAAACAGCGCCCCTGTTTTGGGTCGATCTGTTTTCTACAGACAGTCTTATTTATTATTGTAAATTCTTTGTAAAAAGGGTTGGGGGGGGGAGAGAATTCTGAGCACTGGTGGAGAAAAACAGAGCTTCTATTGTACAGTTTTAACGGAGATTTTAATAAAAAATGCAGCTTTGACCCCTGAGATTCCTGTGGTATGAAATTTAACATTTGTGTCATCCTTTGTTTCATATGTAGCCTGTTATGTGTTCATTTCATTTCATGATCGTTTCCAATTGAACAAATGAAGTGTTAAGGTAGAATTCATAATTTGTATGCTCTGCCTTTAAGTTTGTTCATATTTAATGTTTTCTTCTGCTTGACAAGGATTCATCTTCTATGCCCTTGTCAACTCCTCAGCAGTCTTGTCGTTCCATTTAATCTCAATTTGATGTTAAAATTTCTTGCCTACCTTGCCTCAGGAGATAACCTGTGTTTTTTATTATATTTCTCTGTTCAAGCTGTTTCTTTGCCCCATGCAGCCCAGAAAACCCCATCATCCATTAAAACCCCTTTTCCTATCAATTTACTAGCCTAAAATCAGTATTCCTTATTGGTCATCTCAACTCCTTTGAAGACTTTTCTGACGAGGTAGACCCGGAGAGAGCCCTCTCCTGTCCTCGTAGGGCTAGCTACGAGGCTGAGATTGGTTTGATGTTGCCTCGAGTTTTGCCTTCCTCAGCCTGAGGCAGATTCGAGCGCTAACAGGTTGAATACTCGAGATAATTCCAAGTTCAAAACCTTGGGCTTCAAGTGACTGTGAAATCTCAGGATGGACTCCTTGTGGTGACCCTTCAGTGTCAGATGATGAAGGGGATATGTAGGACAAACCCGGTGGTTTAGCCATGATGACCTTCTCTCAAAAACAATAAGAGGTGGTTTATTTGAGGCTACAATTAAGATTTACTATTAATCAGGCAATGTGAGGCCAAGGATAACTGCATAGGTAAGTCATGTTATCGTGGGCAATTAAATTTTAGAACTTAAAAACAAGAAATAAATAAAAAAGGGTGTACTACGCAAGAGGGTTTACCAAGTATCTGTGAACCACTATATACACCTTAGCCGAAACCAAGGACTTAACGTCTGACGGACCGTCTCCCCAAATGTTGTGTTCGATGTATCATGTCTAAAAGGCAGCTGACTCGGTTACCTATGGCTAAAGGTTAACAACCTAATGGGGTCTCCCAATATATACACGATAGTACGGGGAGCACAAGTCTGTGTTAGTGTTGTGTAATGCATAATCGTTCGATGAGAGCATTCCCATATACTTGCCATACGTGGAGCGCCTTCGATATACCCGAGAGTACTAGAGAATGATCCTATATACTTTTGTACGTGGAACAAGATTTCACCCCTGGGATACAATGCTGGCAGATAATGACAGTTGCTAGGTTTATAGATGTTGGAACATGTCTCTAGCCTATACCTCTAAATGTTTGTGTTAAGTTCCAAATGCTCCTTAGGTTAATTCAATAAATTTTAACGTTGTTCTTGAATTATGTTTCAATTTTTTGGCTCAAACAATGTCACCTGAATCCTAAAATGAAACTATATGAGAAAAGGAAACTTTTCACTTCAATGAAATCTAAACTAACAAGGGAAGATAATTCAATCAATTAATGCATCAAAAAACATGCCTCCATTAAATTTTCTTTCCAAATGCAATATGCAAAAGAAAAAACAATCTTCACTATCTTATATGCAATCTATCAAAAGAAAAATGATGTTTATTTCACTAGGATGCACTTTATATAAATGATGTTCTCTTTGATTTTCGGATGACCTAATCAAAGCTTTAATTAAAACAAAAATGAGATTTTGATTCAAATGCTTATAATGCAAACAATGCACCAATCAAAGAAACACCAAATAAAAGCATAGATCGAAGAAAAATGGCCTCTGCAACTCACTCATGCAAAACCTCCCTTTGTGAGACTGGAGCAACAGGGTTTGTGGCCTCCTCGCTGGTGAAGCTCTTACTGCAACGGGCTCACACTGTCCACGCTACTGTGCATGTCCCAGGGAAAGCAGCGAAGGTGCGGCATCTGCTGGACATTCCCGGCGCTGGGGAGAGGCTCAAAATCTTCAGTGCGGATCTGGTGGAAGAAGACAGTTACGAAGCTGCCATAAACCGTTGTGATGGCGTTATCCATGTTGACAGTTCCGGCAACTTCTTTTTCTGTAACATATCTGCTCTGCAATCGGCAAATTTCATCATAATAACAGGGGGAAAAGGAGCCGATCCGAGCAGTGAGGCCACCAAGGCTGGGCAGAGGAAGACCAGAAACGCAGAAGCCTGCGACGTCAAGAGAGGGAGAAGGCTCGGACACGGGAATGATAAGAAGGGATCTGAAGTATTGCATCCGGAATCTGCAACCAAGGAAAAGAGCCCGAATGAAGCAGATCTGCCCCATCTGCCCCCTTACACAACAGATCGGGCAAAATACGGAAGGGATTACATCAACCCAGAAGCGGCAAACAAAGAAAGGGGCCTGCATGCAGCAGATCTATCCTCTCCCATAATAGATCAGGCCAAATATGGCAGATCTGGGATGGATCTATCTGATCTGTCCAGATCCAGGCAGAAGATAGGTGGGAACCCGCCAGATCTAAAAAACAAACCCATAAAATCGGACCGGGATAAGGCAGACTCAGTGGATCTGAAGGCATCCTCATCAGATCTATGGTTCCAAATCTTTATAAAGCCCCCCTCTGGGAAATCAATCCCAATCTGGGTACAAGCTTCAGACAAAGTCTCAAAACTGAAGAAAATCATTGCCAATCACATTGGCCTTCCAGCAGGATACCAACATCTGCTCTCAGAAGGCAGATCGATACAAGATCACTGGACAATAGGCCACTACAACATTAACCCAGGATCTAACATTATAGTCAACATGAGGCTTCGGGGAGGTGCAGCAGCCAGCGGATCACAGATTCCAGGCTCCTTTCGTGATGCAGTTAATGGGTCCAGTTCAAAGAATACAGGCTCTGTCAAGGACGCGGTGAACGGTAAAGGGGGAAACATGCAACACAAACCAGCACCAGCACCAGAGCTACCAGGTCCCTATATTGTGGAACAAACACTGGAATCTCCAACGATCCAAGTAACTTCACCGGAGGTAACTAATATACATACTGATCTAGCCACTCATGCTGTTATATGTAGATTTAATGGGTTCTGGCCAAAATCAGATACCCTGCATCACTGGATTCTCTCAACATGGTCACCTGACTGTGAAATTCACCTATGCTCAAAGGGTTTCTTCATAGTTCGTTTTACAACAGAGCAAGAACGTGACAACATTATAAATCAGGGGCCATGGTTCTGGGGAAAGGCTGGCCTCTTCACCATCCCCTGGTTTCCTGAATTTGATGCAAATACTATGAAAGTAACAACAGTTCCTGTTTGGGTGAGACTGCATAACCTCCCTCTACATTTCTGGCACAACAAAGTTTTAACAGCCATTGGAAATTCTTTGGGGAAATTCCTTAAAACAGACGAAGAAAGGATTAACCAAGGAATATTTACCTATGCTAGAATATGTGTAGAAGTGGATCTAAGCCTGGGGCTACCTGATCACATCACATTGAACTATTATAATACGCAGAGGATACAACCGCTGGATTATGAAAACACAGCATTCAGGTGTCTTAGATGCATGCAAACAGGGCATCTTCAAAACACCTGCCCACTGGGCAAGAAGGACCCCAAAGTGAACAAGAAACAACCAAAAAAGCCGAACGGATGGCAGAACACCGATTGGAGGGAAAAAGAGGATATGCAGATGTCAGAGCATACAGCGAACCAAGAGGAACCTGATACAAAAAGGGAACAGAACAGCACACAGGAAGAAAAAGCACCAGATCCTCAAATGGAGGACCATTTTCAGCAACAGAACATTCCACAGCTGGAATTTAGTGGTAACAAAAGAACTCATGGATCTGAAGGATCAGAATCCGACAAAGAATCTCCAGTGAACATACAAGAGCACCCGCAGGCCATCATTGTTCCCCCTCCTGACTCACAGGGTTGGCGTAGGGTGGAAAAGAAGAAGGGCAGGAAAGTATAGGCCAGATATATTTGTGAATTTTTATATTTTTTTTACAGTTTTGTCCTAACCATGGACAGCTATCTGCATATGCTCTAAGCATCTACAAAATGTAATTTATTTCAACATGAATATAAATTACGACTTTTTTCTACGTGAAAAAAAAAGAAACACCAAATCAAATCCAAAAGCACTTAAATGAAAAAGTATTTCACTTTTCTCTTTTGAATGAATAAAAAACCGCACCCTTTTCAGCTTGTAAACCAAACACTCTAATCTATGTTCAATCAATAACAAAGATGATTTTTCAAGTGCAAGATGACCTAATGCAATTGAAAGCCAACTTTGTGAAATACAAGCCAAAACTAATGCAAATTGATGTTTTGAATGATTTTAACATATGATCATATCTAATCAATTAACAAACTACAAACTTAGTAACACCTACAAGTGGCAAGTGACAATCGAATGACCTAAAATGATCCGAATGGAAAATGGCATCAACCCATGGTACTCATCCACCCATATTATTCATTGACCCATGGAATTTACCCATGGTATTGTAAATGGCATCCGCCTGTGGTATTGTAAAATCCACCCATGGTATTCATTCATCCATGGAATTTACCCATGGTATTGTAAATGGCATCTGCCCGTGGTATTGTAAAATCCACCCATGGTATTCATTCACCCATGGAATTGACCGTGGTATTGTAACTGAAAAATACTATAAGTAACAAGTCACATTTTGTAAAAGGACAGGTTGTCCACCACAATGTAGCCTTTACAGTTATTATCGGTTTTAATAAAAAAGTTTCTTTGTGGTTTTGTTTATTGGGCATTCTCCTATTTTTCTTTTGGCAATGCAAGTTTCCAGATCTTGGGGGTCTCTACCCCAAGATCCATTTCAGGTTTTCAGATCTTGGGGGTCTCTCCTCCCCAAGATCCATTTCAGGTTTTCAGATCTTGGGGTCTCTACCCCAAGATCCATTTCAGGTTTTCAGATCTTGGGGGTCTCTCCTCCCAAGATCCATTTCAATATTTTAGATCTTGGGGGCCTCCTCCCAAGATCCGGATCAGTGGTATCAGAGCAGGTTATGATTTCATGGGAATGAGGGTTTCATGCATTTTTCAGTCTCAATTTTTTTGCAGGAATTTTTTTTTGGGCGGCGACATTTCAGATCAGATCTGAAACATATGGTACAAAATTTACAAAAACAAATACCAGATCTGGATTCCTCTCGAAAAATCACCCAATTTCAAAAAAAAAATGGGTTGAATCGGAGTCCGGATGAAGGAGATATCGTTGATTTAAAAATCAGTGGGGTTGCAGACAGGTTTTCGGGGCAGCGAGTTTGTGGCACAGATATGGACGTCCTGGTGCAAGATGTGCTAGATATAATTGCAGATCTGGAATCTTTGTGAAAACACACCCACTTTCAAAAAAAAAATCAGTCGAATCGGAGTCCGGATGAGGGAGATATCGCTGATTTAAAATCAGCCATTTTATCAAAAAATTTGTGACGGCGGAACTGTTGCAGCGCGAATTTGAGATCTTAGAGTGTCCAGATAAGGATTTCCAACTCATGGGAAGATGCAAAATGATCCTTCTGCTTCTAAAAACAGGTTATAATAAATATTCTGAGTTATATTGGCCGAGTTATGTCCATTTTAACTTTGGAGCAGCATTCGGAGTGGGTTTCCATTGGAGACGTGCCCTCCCACCCCACTTTAGTAGGCACCTTCTTCACATTCATCAGTTTCAACATAGCAGCATTCGGCTTGGGTTATTTGGAGACGTGCCCTCCCACCCCAGGCTATGTAGGCACCTGCTACTTCATCAGCAACCAACATCACGGTTATGGGTCATCCACAAACCCAACCTTCATCGAAGTCCATTTGCTAGGCCGCACACTGTTAGTATCACAGTTGGTCACAAGCATTACAGGGTATCTCTATCCTCGAATCTTCGTTCGTAATGGTTATGGGTCATCCACAAACCCACACTTTATCGAAGTCCATTTGCTAGGCCGCACACTGTCAGAATCACAGTTGGTCATAAGCATTACAGGGTATCTCTATCCTCGGATCTTCATTCATTATGGTTATGGGTTAACCACATAAAACCCTTATCTTCAGTGGCTCTTCATATTCAACAAAGGCTTTGCAGGAGGGAACTTTACGCAATGGGGACCATTGCTTCTTAAGGAGGGAGGAATGATCCGAATGGAAAATGGCATCAACCCATGGTACTCATCCACCCATATTATTCATTGACCCATGGAATTTACCCATGGTATTGTAAATGGCATCCGCTTGTGGTATTGTAAAATCCACCCATGGTATTCATTCACCCATGGAATTTACCCATGGTATTGTAAATGGCATCTGCCCGTGGTATTGTAAAATCCACCCATGGTATTCATTCACCCATGGAATTGACCGTGGTATTGTAACTGAAAAATACTATAAGTAACAAGTCACATTTTGTAAAAGGACAGGTTGTCCGCCACAATGTAGCCTTTACAGTTATTATCGGTTTTAATAAAAAAGTTTCTTTGTGGTTTTGTTTATTGGGCATTCTCCTATTTTTCTTTTGGCAATGCAAGTTTCCAGATCTTGGGGGTCTCTACCCCAAGATCCATTTCAGGTTTTCAGATCTTGGGGGTCTCTCCTCCCCAAGATCCATTTCAGGTTTTCAGATCTTGGGGTCTCTACCCCAAGATCCATTTCAGGTTTTCAGATCTTGGGGGTCTCTCCTCCCAAGATCCATTTCAATATTTTAGATCTTGGGGGCCTCCTCCCAAGATCCGGATCAGTGGTATCAGAGCAGGTTATGATTTCATGGGAATGAGGGTTTCATGCATTTTTCAGTCTCAATTTTTTTGCAGGAATATTTTTTTGGGCGGCGACTTTTCAGATCAGATCTGAAACATATGGTACAAAATTTACAAAAACAAATACCAGATCTGGATTCCTCTCGAAAAATCACCCAATTTCAAAAAAAAAAATGGGTTGAATCGTAGTCCGGATGAAGGAGATATCGCTGATTTAAAAATCAGTGGGGTTGCAGACAGGTTTTCGGGGCAGCGAGTTTGTGGCACAGATCTGGACGTCCTGGTGCAAGATGTGCTAGATATAATTGCAGATCTGGAATCTTTGTGCAAACACACCCACTTTCAAAAAAAAAATCAGTCGAATCGGAGTCCGGATGAGGGAGATATCGCTGATTTAAAATCAGCCATTTTATCAAAAAATTTGTGACGGCGGAACTGTTGCAGCGCGAATTTGAGATCTCAGAGTGTCCAGATAAGGATTTCCAACTCATGGGAAGATGCAAAATGATCCTTCTGCTTCTAAAAACAGGTTATAATAAATATTCTGAGTTATATTGGCCGAGTTATGTCCATTTTAACTTTGGAGCAGCATTCGGAGTGGGTTTCCATTGGAGACGTGCCCTCCCACCCCAGGCTATGTAGGCACCTGCTACTTCATCAGCAACCAACATCACGGTTATGGGTCATCCACAAACCCACACTTCATCGAAGTCCATTTGCTAGGCCGCACACTGTTAGTATCACAGTTGGTCACAAGCATTACAGGGTATCTCTATCCTCGGATCTTCGTTCGTAATGGTTATGGGTCATCCACAAACCCACACTTTATCGAAGTCCATTTGCTAGGCCGCACACTGTCAGAATCACAGTTGGTCATAAGCATTACAGGGTATCTCTATCCTCGGATCTTCATTCATTATGGTTATGGGTTAACCACATAAAACCCTTATCTTCAGTGGCTCTTCATATTCAACAAAGGCTTTGCAGGAGGGAACTTTACGCAATGGGGACCATTGCTTCTTAAGGAGGGAGGAATGATCCGAATGGAAAATGGCATCAACCCATGGTACTCATCCACCCATATTATTCATTGACCCATGGAATTTACCCATGGTATTGTAAATGGCATCCGCCTGTGGTATTGTAAAATCCACCCATGGTATTCATTCACCCATGGAATTTACCTATGGTATTGTAAATGGCATCTGCCCGTGGTATTGTAAAATCCACCCATGGTATTCATTCACCCATGGAATTGACCGTGGTATTGTAACTGAAAAATACTATAAGTAACAAGTCACATTTTGTAAAAGGACAGGTTGTCCGCCACAATGTAGCCTTTACAGTTATTATCGGTTTTAATAAAAAAGTTTCTTTGTGGTTTTGTTTATTGGGCATTCTCCTATTTTTCTTTTGGCAATGCAAGTTTCCAGATCTTGGGGGTCTCTACCCCAAGATCCATTTCAGGTTTTCAGATCTTGGGGGTCTCTCCTCCCCAAGATCCATTTCAGGTTTTCAGATCTTGGGGTCTCTACCCCAAGATCCATTTCAGGTTTTCAGATCTTGGGGGTCTCTCCTCCCAAGATCCATTTCAATATTTTAGATCTTGCGGCGCAGCCCGTAGCTGCCATTCCCCCCTTTTGCTTATTATCTATCGGAGTCGAAGTAGGTGGTGTTGAGTCGATCTCTATATATCGAGGTTCGATCCACTCTCCCTGCGACGAATTCGTCCTTAGTACATTCAAAAAAATCGAAAAAATCTGCCAAAAAGACCAAAAAAAACACAGAAGTGTGGTGGGTTTGCTCTGTTGAATCTCCCTGCCCTGATTTTGAACTTCACCTGCGTTTTTAGGGTGGGTTTGGATTTTTATTTCGATTTTGATTTGGGATTTCGTTCTTCTTTTTCTCAATTATTTGGAGTAGTTGAAGGAGGTCGTTCTTTCTATTTTTCCAATATCAGAAAGCAGAGAAAAGTTCTGTAAAAGAGAAAAAAAAAGTTGAGAGAGAATGGCACAGATACAAGTCCAGCCCCAAAACCCTGGTGTTTCACAGCAGCAGCAGGTTGTTGGGAATGGCAGCAACAATCTGCCCAATCCATTCGTAACGGCGTCTCTGTATGTGGGCGATCTGGAGCCCAGTGTTACGGACGGCCAGATTTATGAGCTATTCCAGCAGATAGGTCCCGTTCTCTCTGTTCGCATCTGCAGAGATGTAAGCACCAAGAGTTCTCTTGGATACGCTTATGTCAATTACGGCAATAATGAAAATGCTAGCAGGGCTTTAGATCAGTTGAATTTTACACCCCTTAATGGAAAGCCTATTCGGATAATGTACTCACACCGTGACCCCAGCATCCGCAAGTGTGGATCCGCAAACATATTTATTAAAAATCTTCACAAAGCAGTAGACAATAAAACCCTCTATCACAAATTCTCTGTGTTCGGACCCATTCTCTCTTCTAAGATTGCAACAGATGCATCAGGACAATCTAAAGGATATGGATTTGTGCATTTTGAGCAAGACGAAGCAGCACAAAATGCAATAGAAAAATTGAATGGTATGTTGATAAATGACAAACAGGTTTATGTTGGTCCATTCATGAAAAAGGAGGAGCGAGAACAAGCAAATGGAAAAGCCAAGTTTAATAATGTTTTTGTTAAGAATTTATCAGAGTCCATGAATGAGGAGGATTTGAGGAATTACTTTGGTGAGTATGGAACAATTACCAGTGTGGTAGTGATGAGGGATGCAGCGGGAAAGTCAAAGTGTTTTGGATTTGTCAATTTTGAGAATGCAGATGATGCAGCAAAGTGTGTTGAGAGTTTAAATGGCAAGAAAATTGATGGCAAGGAATGGTATGTTGGAAAAGCACTGAAGAAATCTGAGAGGGAGTCTGAATTGAGGGGGCGATTTGAAAAGCTGTTGAAGGAGAGGCTTGAAAAGTTCCAAGGAGCAAATCTTTATTTAAAACATTTGGATGATAGCATTGATGATAACAAGTTGAGAGAACTGTTTTCTATTTATGGCACAATCACTTCATGCAAGGTAATGAGGGATTTTCATGGACACAGTAAAGGTTCAGGATTTGTCTCATTCTCATCTCCTGATGAAGCATCCCGAGCTTTGGCAGAAATGAATAAGAAAGTTGTCATGGGCAAGCCTCTTTATGTTGCTTTGGCTCAGCAAAAAGAGGAGAGAAGGGCAAGACTACATGCTCAGTTCTCCCAATTGCGGAATCCAGTTGGAATAACTCCAGCCGTTCCTGCCCGTGTTCCTATTTACCCTCCCGGAGGTCCTGGACTAAACCAACAGATATTTTATGGCCAAGGACCACCTGCACTTATCCCTCCTCAAGCTGCTGGATTTGGTTATCAGCAACAACTAATCCCAGGTATAAGGCCAGGAGGTGGACCTATGCCCAATCTCTATTTTCCTCTCATGCAGCCTCAACAGGGTCAGCGTCCAGGTGGCAGGAGAGGTGGTTTAGCACCCATACAACAGCAACCACAGCAGCAGCTACCACTTATACAGCAGAAGATGCTACCTCGTGGTAATCGCCTATATCGTTACCCACCTGGAAGGAATGTTAATGAAATTCCCTTATCTGGAGTTGCGGGAGGGATACATCCTTTACCATCATTAGATATGGGCAACCTTTCTTTACGTGCAGCAGCTGAGACAACCATTTCACAGCCTATACCTATTGGATCTTTGGCTTCAGCTCTTCCAAATGCAACTCTGGAACAACAATGAACGATGCTTGGAGAAAGCTTGTATCCTTTGGTGGATCAGTTGGAACATGATCATGCAGCCAAAATTATTGGTATGCTTTTGGAAATGGACCAAATTGAGGTTCTTCATTTGTTGGAGTCTCCTAAAGCCTTGATGGCTAAAGTTACAGAAGCGATGGAGATTCTACAGAATGTGGCACAAGCTCCACAAACTCCCGCTGATCAGCTTGCAGCGTTATCTTTGAATGAGACACTTGTGTCGTAATGTCATGTTGGTTGTACCATATTTATTTTTGGATTGGACTCGTATTGACGTACTTGTTAGTTAGATTACTATTTAAAACCGATAATAACTGTAAAGGCTACATTGTGGCGGACAACCTGTCCTTTTACAAAATGTGACTTGTTACTTATAGTATTTTTCAGTTACAATACCACGGTCAATTCCATGGGTGAATGAATACCATGGGTGGATTTTACAATACCACGGGCAGATGCCATTTACAATACCATGGGTGAATGAATACCATGGGTGGATTTTACAATACCACAGGCGGATGCCATTTACAATACCATGGGTAAATTCCATGGGTCAATGAATAATATGGGTGGATGAGTACCATGGGTTGATTCCATTTTCCATTCGGATCATAAAAACACTAGAATCAATCCAATTTCACTCCAAACACTTAAAAGCTCAAAAGACAAGAATTTGCTAATCAAACAAGATAATCAGACAAAACATCAATAAATCCAATCACAATGGACAAGAAAAAGGACCTGAGGGGTTGAGACACACTGGATTTTGGCAGAGAAACCCTAATTTTCACCAATCTCTGAGATAAACATGGTTGTAATGGCCAAATTGGCGTTGAACAAGGGATCAACATGACTATTTAAAAGGAAAGCGCTCTCGCAACACGACTATCCGAGTCAAAAATGCGTTGGGTGAGGAATAAGGCAAAAAACAAAAAATATTTCAACAAACACTCCAAACTCAGCACTCTAAGGTAGTAATCAGTGACTGTGCAGACCTATACAAGCTCAAACTAACTGAGAACTCAATGGTCGGTCAAACTGATCAAGAGATCAGATCGAAAAAGAGATTGAAGAGGTTATAGCTTCCCCAGTGGAGTCGCCATTTTGTTGTGAAGGCAAATCCCCTCTGCAGACAGAGGCGATCTCTCTAGCCCAATGAGTGGGTCTAGCAACAAAATAAACAAACTAACATACACTTTCCTAGCTTATGTTTAATAAATGTAGAGAGAGAGTGGCCTACCTCGCTCTGATGCTAATCGCTCAATCCTTTGGAGATGACTTTGATTCCTCTGCTTCCAGGCTCGCTTCTTACTTGTTCTTCACGTCTGAGTACCTGTAAGAAAGATCAAAGAGAAATGCAAGATACATGAGCATACACGACATACATCTTACATTTACTACTTAATATATCGAGTATTAAGCTAAAGGCGTAAACATTTACACAATTATGGAAAGTGAATATCAAATGTATATATTAATAACATAAAAAGGGAAGCATACAACCTATGACTTGATGTTGGAGACCTCCTTTTGGTAAATGTCCAAGTCCAATAAAATACTCTTCAAGTACTCCTTCTCCAAGTTAGAATGGGCATCATTTGGGCATAATCTCAGTATAGGAATGCAGGCAATCAATGACCAACCATTTGGGGATGGAAGGGAGTTGATTTATAGGAAGGGAGAGGGAGTTAGGGATCCACAAAAGAGGGAGGAAGGTCCACATATCAAGGGGAAGGCCCATAAATATAAGATCAAGAGCTCTAAATGGGAGAGCTCGACCATATCTGCAACAACTAATATCCAGATCGTTGTTCTCGAAGCTTCTCCCCCATTTTGGGAAAACCTACTAGAAGAGGTTTAGCGAGGGTTTTCATATCAAAACTCGTGCTGCCAGTGCTAGGGTAAAGAAGAGCAACCTGCCATCTACACGGGAAGGCAGTGAAGTAAAGCACGTTGGCCCTAAAAAAT
The DNA here is from genome assembly GCA_031772625.1 of Pinus tabuliformis. Classification (NCBI taxonomy): domain Eukaryota; kingdom Viridiplantae; phylum Streptophyta; class Pinopsida; order Pinales; family Pinaceae; genus Pinus; species Pinus tabuliformis. The sequence goes on along the minus strand of CM062807.1, from coordinate 1,168,382,279 downwards.
AGGGTTTTAGCTAATCGTCTTCAGAATTGACTAAGGGAAGTTTTCCTTTGGTTTTTCAGGGATGTTTTTGTATGTGTATCATGATGGATATACTTCACATTTGTCAACATTTTGACACTTTAGGATATGGAACAGGAAGTGAATAGGAGGTGTGACAAAATATTGTGTAACAGGTTGAGTTACTAGTCCTGGAGCTTTGGTTGGACAAACGCTTTGGATCCCTTGGTGGGTTGAGTTTCTAGTCCTAGAGCCTTGGTTGGACAAACGCTCTGGAGCCGAATGACAGATGTGGGTGGAGTTACTAGTCCTGGAGCCTTGGTTGGAAAAAACACTCTGGAGCCCTGCATGGCTAGGGTGGAGACTGGTCTAATGATGATTTTGGTGATGTCTCACCGTGTGGTGGAATCATTATTTGATGGGTTGAGTTGGATGGCCTCTGGAAGCCCTGTATGATTTTTGATTGATGTGTTCTATGAGATCCAAAATTCATGCTTGGAATATGGCACGGGGGTGAATGGATGAAGAGAGATTTGGCTCAGCCATTCTATGGTCAGGTGGAACATGGTAGTCTCATCTCTGGTTGGTTCATTGAATTCATTAATGAGAAATCCATTCCCTTGATCTTCATGTGTAAATGTACTGATGTATTTATGAATTTGATGGTTGATATGTTTATTGTATTTATGTTCCTATTATGCTAGTTATATGCACATTCTATGACAGCAACTATGTATGGCTCTCAGCATGTTTTTACTTGTATGTGAATGGATAATATGCCTATGACCTAATAGATGATAATGCAACAAATGGCATGGGGGAAAAATGGTTCATAGTGATTCTCAAATAAGTATGATATCCCTACAATTAACTCTGTTATTTACACCCGTATATTACATGTCGATGATATGTTTGACGAAATGCCTGTCATGGCTAATAGGGATCCAGTCAAGGTCTTGAACAAGTAATTGTTTTAATGTTGTCATTTCCATGTTAATTTAATGATCTTGAGAGATGGTTCAGTTATGGGAAGTGACCTGGGCTATGGGCCCGAAAAAGTGGCTCAAATCCTGGATTCCCTGGCACAACACTGACAATTTTGGTCCATAGTCGCTGGCAAGCAGGCCTGTGAAAGCGACTTTAGGTTGTTGGTCGCTCCTTTGCCCATAACATGAGAGCAAATATGGCCCAAGAGACCTAAAACAATAGTGGGACCTATGGGCAGGTTGTTTGAGTGGCTGACTTGTCTTCTGAAGGTTTTGTTGATGATGTTTGATGTTTGTATGGTGTGTTTCCATCGGTTCCACTTCCTTAATGTGACTTAGGAGGTCGAATCATATCATAGTGGCCTCTCGTCGCATGTTTACTCAGGCTGGATGGTTTCTTGGGTAGATGTGGGAGGAGGGTGTTACATATAAAGTCCATAATCAAGATGAATTTATGTTTCCAGTATCTAAGATTGCACTCTTCTTGACTTTGGGTTTTAAGTTTCCATCCTTGCTACTAGTTTTTGAGGTTCTACTCATAGTTTGTCACCTATTATGTATTGCATTTATAGGTTCATATCCAATTATTACTGACCATAATTGAAAACTCTCATCTATTGCATTAATCTGTTCAATTTTTGTTGTTTACCTCTAATACTCATTGCAATAATTGTCTATTTCAGTGGTTTTTGCAGCAAGCTTCACATATATCTGACTAAAGATAAATAGATTTCTGGATGGAATAGATATACTCTCTGGAATGGAAGGTCTCTGCAACTGAATAGATAGAGATTTTGGCGTAGAAGGTCTATCTATGCAACTGAAGAAAATGTTACTATTAACTCTATTTTTTTCAGGCGTTATGGTGAAGGCTCTTCACACCCTTCACCAAGAGGGTGAAAACAATGACTTAGGTGACTCAGGCGGTGAGCTTTGAAGGGGGTGAAGGCGGTGATATTTGAAGGTTGTTATACTGGCAAGTGGGTAAAGACAGTGAAGTGGTGGTAGACGTTGTCAAGGAGGTATCAAGAGGTGTCTGACACCACTCACACCTAAACATATTCCGTGTATTTCAGACTTTGATTTAAAAACTTTTGTTTAAGAAAAAGTTTTAGACTTTGCCTTAAAAAAAGTTTGGATAAAAAAACTTTGCCCATCTTTCAAACCTTGGCTATGTCTAAAAAGCCTAAAATATTATTGCATTCCCATGTATTTCAAACTTTGGTTTAAGAAAACTTTTTAGACTTTGGCTTGAAAAAAGTTTGGATAAAAAAACTTTGCCCATCCTTCAAACCTTGGCTATGCCTAAAATTCCTAAAATAGCATGCCTAAAATAACATCGGGTTACGTGACGTTTGCAATAAGAGGTTGAATGTTAAACTTTGGTTAAAATTTAGGTGAACATAAATTGCCAATTGAAACTTTGGTTAATGAGGAAAAATTGAGGAAAAATATAAGGTCAAAGCATAGATTAATGGTTGGTCAACGATCAATCGATCGCTATAGTGCTTGCACTGCCGAAGGTAAGGACTAATAAGAACATCAAAGTTGAAACAACACCCATGACCTTGCTTTAAACACAAAAATTCCTTAGCCTTATACTTGTTAAACAAACCAAAAAAGTGGGGGGCTAAAAAAAACCTTGAAAGAATCATAAAATGTTCCTAAAATATTTACAATTACAATGTCAAGGCTCTATAAATAGTGTAGTACAACACTCATTTGACTTGTAAATAGTCGAAATTGGTCTAAGCAAGTAGTTTTTATAAAAACCTTGCTTTATTTGTTGATTTCCATTTCTAGAGTGAAAACTGTTATCACTCAGGTTGTCCCTTGGCTCCTTAAGGGATACGGCCGAGGTAACCACAAACCAATCTTTGGACTACAGGTCCTAGCCTACCTATAATCAGAGAGGGCTCTCTCTTTATAATTTAGCTTTGTTTTGGGTTGATTTTAGGCTAGTTATGGTGTTCTTTGGGTTTTGTTTTGATTTTGGTGGGAAGGATGATGTTTTCAAGCAGATTTGGTATGCATAGTGTGAGAAGTTCAAACCATTGGGCGTGGAGTCATGGATTAGGGCTTGTTGTTGTGTTTTCTTGGTCACAAGAGGAATACAGAGCAGGATAGCTACACATAAAACAATACCAATTGCTGAAAAAGATGGAATGAAGGCCAGAGATGAAAGGCAACTAAGAATCTTTCATCAGCTAACAGAGAAGGAAGGTGAATGAATGTTTATCTAGGAGCAGTCAAGAATTCCTAAATAGCAGTCATATGTGAAAGAAACAGTGTAAACCTGATCATTTAAGTATGCATATTCATAACTATTCCTAAGGAAAACATGTAGAAATAACAGAAATTGAGGATAGAGTGTTGTTAAGCAAATTCTAAACTATTCTTCCTTTCTGCTATTTAGATGGTGGCACATAGATGATATAGCAAACATAAAACTGAAAACAGAGGTAAGAAACACTTATTGAGCCATGTAGTAGCACAGGAATTCCACAGTCACTCTTCAGCCATTAAAAACACAACAGATAGTTCAACATCCAAGCATTCCAGCAGTCTTTGATTATAGATGCTCTCCAAGTATACAGCGCAAGTCTAAACTCTGGATTATCAACCAACCAACCCTTTAAACAATGAATCAGGGTGGTTTATATAGGGAAAATATCCCAAAAATATCTATTACAGCAGATCTTAAACAGATCTGAGGGAAATGAGTGTTTTTATCTAACTTATCCTGAAATGAATGCATGAAATATCAATCTAAGTGCTGCGCTGGGGCAGCCGCCTCAAAAATGAGTTGAAATCTGTCCTTTGCTGTTATGCGCTGGCCATTTATCATAACTGCGCATTGGTCTCTGCTCCACTGCTCTTGAGTGGCTTTGATGTGCATTAACTGTGATATGAGAGCCTTAAGTGGCTTCACCGCTTTCTTTGACTTTGCTTGGGGGGTTCTTTAATGTTTTCCTGCTTTGATATTAAGTCCTCCACTGATAAATATTAACTGATACACTTTGCCGCAACACTGATACTCTTTAACATTGAATCGGGACCTTTTCTTTCACTAATACACTTTGCCGCTTCAAAATCGCCCCTTTATGGCCACTTATGGCAATATTTGGCTGTTGTTGCACCCTTTGTTGCCTTTAGAGGTATATCGGCGCTGGCCGATCCAAAATAGTGAAAAAAATCAGAAGAAATGCCGAAAAAAGGAGGAATTGGTGTTGAATGCTTGCTGAGGCAAAACCCTGTTGATTAGAGCCAATCTGTGGTCGGAGCGATCGAAAAATACTGAGAAATGATCAAGCTTCCTTCTGCATTGGAGCGTACGCGAGCGCCAAGCTAAAACATGAAGAAATGGCCCTTTTCCTTATAAAAGGCAAAAATGCCTTTTAAACGTGAAATTTCATGAAAAATGGGCGGGGAGCGATCATTGTAGCTGCAAACAGATCTCGGCCGCTAGATCGCGCGAAGGCAGATCCAACGGCTAAGAATGCATCGCAATATCGCTTATCGGGGGTCATGGAGGCAGGGAATGTTGCATATATAAAAAACTTGCGATGGGCCGATCGCCGATATCGCATCGGGGATCGGCCATCGGGGGTGAATGGGCGATGCGTTATTACATATGGGCGGGCGAAATGGCATAGCGCGACATGATCTGGGCCGTCGGATGCGTGGGATGATCAGAAGGCTGCGGATAAGTCGGCGCATTGGCGAGGACAGGGGTGCGGGCCCTTTGTATTATTTGCGATGCGATATGGAATGGCTCCCGATAGCGATACGCTTTCGGCTGCGATAGCGATATCTCTATTGGCGGAGGAGTGGGGGCATGTTATAGCACAAAACATTGCGATATGCCGATTGCGATATCGCATCGGCGGGTATCCATCGGAGCAGTACCTACAAAGGCCAACTCTTTCTCGCTGCGACCTCCGACAGCGATATCGCGTCAGGGGGGGGCATATGCATTCGGAGAAGGGCTTAAGGGATGCGATAAAGGCTTTTATGATCGGAGGAAGGTTTTTACATGGAAAAGAGGGTTTTTATGGGATCAGAGGGGTTTTTAATGGCTTGGAAGGGTTCCGATAACATAAAAAGAGGGATTTCATGCCTTGGAGGAGGATTTTATGTGTAAAAGGAGGATTGTTAATGCTTTTGGAAGGGGTCCAAAAGTATGAAAAGAGGGTTTTATGAAATGATAAAGGGGTATTATGCATAGGAATGAGTCCAAAGCATTAGAAGATGGTTTAAGGAGGAAAATGAGGGTTCTTACTAAGTTTCAGGTAAACTTAGTAATTCCCAAGCAATATCTATGGTTATGTTTCAACCAGAGGGATCGGATATGTATATAAAAGGGATTTATAACATATTTTAGTAAGGGGAAGGAATAAATTATGGGATTTACATAATAAAGTTAGAAGTTAATATGGATTTTGATTAGAAAAGCGCTAAGGATAGAAATATTAGGTTTGAAAGGGGGGAATAGAACTTGTATAATGATATATGAGTGCTCCTAAGTAAAGCAGACCTTTACTTAGGCAAATTTTATGAAAAATGATGAATTCAAGAGATGTCAAGCAGATCTTGACCTCTTTAGGGGAAGTTAGTGAATGATTTGGGGACAAGGAAGAAGGGGAAGTTAGACATGCCTCGCTTGAGCTCCTCCAAAAGGATCTTTGCCTTATACTTGTGATCTGAATAGATTTAACACTTGAAAACATGAAATGAGTCACAATTCATCATTCTGCCACCTCATAACTACCTACCTAGCCTACTTACCTAGCATTTTCTCTTCTTTTTGGTTTGGGTGCACTTGAACTAGCAAACCCAGCTTTTCAACTTTTCTTTTTGTTATCCTCCTATCTAAATCGATCCTTATTTCTTCCAGGGGCTCAGATTAAGCAGTTGAGCGCCCTTGCTTCTCTACCTATCTACAAATTTGCTAAGATTAAACAGTTTGGATAGCTATTCATTCTCTATCTTCTAAAACAAACAATTTAAACCTAGGGAAGCCAAGATTAAGCTGTTTGGCTTTCCCTTAGCTGTAAAACTCTTCAAAAATGGTATGATTCTTCAAAAATGGAACTTCTTGGAAATATGGAACCTTGCAGCATGAAAAGATGACATATTTGGCATTTTCAACTGTCAATCATGAAATATGAGCACCTATTGCAATAGGAGGCTAACAGTGGCTCCACTTGGGGATGGATTTTCCATGTGAAAAGCCAAGAACAGTAGGTCAGAATGCCTTGATCTTCAATTGTTGCTGTAGACTGAATTTATCCATTGTTTTTGCACTATTGACTGAAATTTTGGATCATTTATGCAGCACTTTTTTAACTGAGATGTTGTAAATTACAGTGTTGTTCTTGCCTCCTTCTGCGTGCTTTAAACATATATAAATCTGCATGAACACCTCTTTGAAATAAATTCAAAAACAGGGATCAAAATGTTGCGCTCTTTTTATGAGATTAATGCAATGACAGAGATCTGAAATGGAAGACTTGCTTTGGTTCTGCCTTTAAATAACTTTGCTGCGTTGTTCCATTATTCGGCCTGCTATAAAAGCAAAAACAAAGTGCTGAAAATATAAAATATTAATGTACAGATAATATACAGAGCTGCATTGCATCTAAAAGGGGTCATGATAATGCTTCAACATGCGGCCATTAATAGGGCCTTCCTCAGCTGCGCCGCCATCTATAGTCTTCAAGAAATATGTGTTGTTGCCTTAAACAGCAGAAATAATAAAGGGGCCTCTCCAAAGGAAATCAAACTTGCCATGCTTTCCTTTGTCCTCCCTTCTTGAATCCCATCTTAAAACTTTGTTGCCGATGAAGAAATCTTTGGCCTTGGTCCTCTTGTCAAACATTTTCTTCAGTTTCTCTTGCAAAATCTGAGCTCTGTTATACACTTGCTCTCTTGTTTGCTGAAGATGGATGGTTTGGTTTATCCTCCTTTGGATATCATTTGGTTCAGCCTGAATTTCTTGCAGCAATTTAATGACAGGGATTCCCAAAGAAGAAGGGAACTTAGCTTCCATACCATAGACCAACTCATAAGGGCTCATTCCAATGGATCTCTTGGTTGACAGTTTGTCTGCCCATAGGGCATTTTACCAACTTTTTGTGCCAGTTCTTCTTGTTTTCTTCCAGCACTTCCTTAATGATATTAATCAGGCTCTTGTTGGATGATTCGGCCAAGCCATTACCTTGAGGGTAATAGGCTGTGGAGTGGCCTAAGGTAATGTGAAATTTATGGCAAAAACTGATCATTTTCTTGGATTTGAATGCAGTTGCGTTATCTGTAATGATTTTCTCAGGACAGCCAAATCTGTACAGAATGTTGGTCTCAAGGAATTGGATAATGGTGGAGTCATTGGCCTGCCTGCATGGGATGGCTTCAATCCACTTGGTAAAGTAATCTGTGGCTGTTAGAATCCACTTGTGCTGGCCTGAGGAGGAGGGATGGATTTCTCCAATGAAGTCTAGACCCCATTGTTGAAAAGGCTTCTCGGTTGAAATGGGATTAAGGGGCAAGGGCAACAGCTTTCTTTTGCCTTCAAAGATTTGGCATTTATGGCATGAGACAACAAACTTTTTGACATCTGCAAATAAAGAGGGCCAATAGAAACTAGCCCTTAATATCTTATCAGCAGTAGACTTCCAATATAAGTGCCCTCCACAGTCCCCTGCATGGAATTCTTTCATAACACTGTCAGTTTCATTTAAAGTTAAACAGTTCAGCAAAATTCCTTCATGATTCTTCCAAAATAGGGCACTATCTAAGACACAAAACTTTGATGCTTTCATCTTTAAAAATCTCTTTTTGGTTCTGGACAACCCTGGGGGAGCAAACAGGTTTAACAATATAAAACAAATATCAGCATACCATGGGGATTGCAAAAAAGCTTCACTGATCTGTGGAGTCGCCAGCTCCTGTTCATTGTCCAGTTCATTAATGTCTAAGGCTTGAAAATTTGTTTCGGACATCAGTTTGGCTAAACCTTGTCCCTTTATGAGCTTGGTGGGTTTTATTTCAATGTCATACTCAAGGATATTGGCAATCCATTTGCCTCTTTTTCCTTCTATGCCCTCTTGAGTTAATATGTCTTTTACAACAGCATTTGGCACATAAGCAATCACATGTGAATATAAAATGTAAACTCTGAAATCTTTGATGGCCTTAACAAGGGCATAGGCCTGCTTTTCCATGATTTGGTACTTTAAGGGAGCATCTCTAAGGGCTCGGCTGAAGAAGGCAATGGGCTTTTCCTTTCCTTGATCATCCTTTTGCAAAAGGACAACAGCTATGGAATGTTCAGATGCAAATGAAAAAATGATGAAATCCTTATCAAATTGAGGGCTTGTGAGGACTGGAGCTTGGGTTAAGGCAGATTTTATGCCCTCAAAGGCTTGCTTGGCCTCTAAAGTCCATTTTACCTTGGAATCCTTCTTTAGCATGTTATTTAGCATTCTTATCAGCTCGGCCAAGTTAGGGATAAATCTCCTTAGGAAATTGATCTTTCCTAGGAATGCTTGCAACTCTTTGATGTTTCTTGGATAGGGGATTTGAATAATGGCTTGGATCCTTTCCGGATCGATTCTGATCCCATCTTTTGAAATGATATGGCCCAGTAATTTGCCTTCTTCTAGGCCGAAGAGAGACTTCTTGGGGTTTAAGTAAATGCCATATTTCCTGCAGGTTAGGAATACTTGCCTTAGGTGTTTAAGGTGTTCTTGATCAGATTTTGAGAAAGGGGTTAAGTCATCAAGGTAGACCACCAAGAAATCATGGATTTCCTTGGCAAATGCAATGTCCATGGCCCTTTGCAGGTAGCACCTGCATTCTTTAGCCCAAAAGGCATTTTCACGTATTTAAAGGTTCCCCATGGTGTTGTAAAGGTTGTCTTGTCTTGATCATCCGGGTGAACTAATATTTCATTAAAACCTGAAAAGCCATCAAGAAAAGAAATTCTTGAAGACCCCACAACCCTTTGTAGAATATGGTCCATTTTTGGCAGTGGGTAGTGATCTTTAAGGGAGACTTGGTTCAGATTTCTTAAGTCCACACATAGTCTAATCTCACCTGTTTTCTTCCTTGTGGGAACAAGATTGGATACCCATTCTGAAAATCTAATGGGTGCTATGATACCAGCCTCAAACATTCTTTTCACTTCTTTCTCAATCAAGGGGAGAAGCACAAGATTGATTCTCCTTAGTTTCTATTTGAAGGGCTTTTGATTTGGCTTTAAGGGAATGGTATGTTGAATAACAGAGGTGTCATAGGACTTGAGGTCCTCATAACTCCACGCAAAGACATCTTGGAACTCTTTAAACAGGTCAACATATTTTGGCTTTTGATCGGGAGGCCAAGACTTGGATAGTTTAATCATTTTGGGCTTCTCTGCTGTCCCAATATTACAGTCTTCCACAATAGCGTTTAAGGGCTGCATCTTTGGCTTTTTGGGGATATCATTTGAATCAAATATGTCTTCTAATGGAGTGAGGCCAGCAGGCAGAAAGTTGTCTTTCAATTCAATAATTTCGGCCTCTGTTTCAGCTATTTCTTCTAAATGCATTTGCTTCAGCTCTTGCATGTTTTTCTCATCAAAAATGGTTGGGTGCAGCATTTGATTTGCTGCTTCAGCTGTTATGGTTTGCTCATTTTGGCTCATTTGTTGTTGTGGGTCATCAATGGCATATTCATCAATGTTTAAGCTTGAAAATTCCTCTTGTAAAGTGAGGAAATTGTTGATCTGTGCATCATTTTCAAAGACTTTCCAGTCTTTGACATTATTAGGGACAGCAGGCCTGTGTTTTATCTCAGCTGAGAAATGGTGATTGGGCTCAAAAGGCAGCTTGCATGTGCTGGCAAAAGTAGCTAGGCTATGTGCATGTAGATTATGGCTTCTTGGAATTTTGGCAAGCTTGGATTCGGTGAAGGAATTGAGTATTTCTGTGGCAGCAGTCCTATAAGCTCTTAGCCTATTGTCATTTGTAACAAAGTTACCTTTCATCTGTTGAATGATCAAATCGGAGTCACCTAGGATGGAAACTTTTGCAGCTCCTAGAGATTTGATTAGCTTGAGGCCTAAAAGGAGGGCTTCATACTCTGCCATGTTGTTAGTACATCTGGAATTTTGATCTATAAGCATGACCCTCTGCATGATTGTTTTGTGTATTATGGATCCATACTCCTGCCCCTGCTCCTAGCTTATTAACTGAACCATCAAACTCCAAATACCATAGGATTTCTTGCTCTTGACTAGTATTGAGAGTTTCAACCATTTTAGGAGTGGGCAGTTTTGAGTTTTATGTTTTATTGAGTTCCTCTTGTGTGATGGTTGCATTGATTGTTTTGACAGTTTCGTGGGTATGGGCAACCGATTCTTCACTTATGCATGTTTCTTGTTCTAAAGCCAAAGGCTTAACATCAGTGGGAGGAGACCTATCATCATTAAACAAGATACATGAATCCATATCAGAATGGATTGAGTAAATTGGAAAGTTTTGGGGCTTTTCCTCACTGCTTACCACATATTTCATAAGTGTTTCTCTATACAGTCTCTTTGGTTGCCCAAAGACTGAAATAGTGGCATAAGAGAGGTCTAGTTGGAGAGATCCTTGGAGTTTTTATCCCCAAGATCTTGATAAGAGCATGCCATACTTTGGTGGAATGTCAGCAACCACCACGTCCATTAGGATTGTTTTGTTGGGATATTGGACTAAAGAAACACAAAGGTCTTTGATTAAGCCTAAACACTTGACTTGACTAGAATCAAATGAAAACAAATATTTGTATGGTCTAGTAACATCAAGGTTCAGCTTCTCCATTACGGCTTTGGGCATTAGGTTATGTGAAGCACCTGAATCAAACATATCATTGTGCAAGATTTTATCATGTATGTGTAAACTGACATAGAATGGTAGAACAGCTCCATGTGTTGATTTACCATCGACTTCAGGACCGAAAAGCAGCTCTGGTTGATCATCTAAAACATTTACATCATCCCTATTCACTGGAATTTGCAGCGATCTTTTGATTTGTTGCCTATATACATCATGTTTGGTAAGCTCAGAGAGAGGAATAGATATCTTTAGTTTACCAATTTCTGCCTCTAAATCAAATGATTTTTCTGATTGGGTTTTAGTATTGTGACTAGCAGATTTTCCTTTTTCAATTGCACTTTCAGCAATTTTCTCTTGGTTATCAGTGATTTCTTGAGATATTTCTGTTTTGGGAAGGCTTTCAGGAGTGCTATTTACATTCTCTTTTGAGGAAAAGGATATGAAAGGCTGGTTCTTAGAGGGCTGAATATGAGATACATCCTCTATGGTCACTTCTTTTAATTTTGGGTCTGTTTTATCAGCAGTTTCTGTGATAACAGCTTTGTCCTTTATCTTCTTAAGCTGCTTGGCATCCTTTGGCTTGATGGGATCAGACACATCAATGTTTCTTGTCCTCAATTTGTATTGTTTGTCCACCTCATAAACTGCTGAATCATAGCCTTGTTTGAAGTCAAATTGTAGGAATTTACAGGGTAAGTTCCTCAGAAATAATACCAAAAGGACACCGCTCACAACCAGATCACAGATCAATACACCAGTATTTTTAACGTGGTTAAAACCCTCAAAGAGGGAAACAGTCCACGGCCTGTCCCAACGTGGGTACTACAGGCAATTTATTAATCAAAGAATGAAAATTTACATAAGATTCTCTCATGCACGGATTACCCGAACAATGACCCTCCATGCGCTTTAAATAGAACTCATGGACCAATCGGGTGTCAAGCCACAGATCAAGTGTCGGTAATACCGAGGAGAGAATGAACTGTCGGATCACTACATATCGTGACCGTCGGATTGTAAGTTACAAAATGTACAACGGTAAAGAAACACACTTTACCTAACTCTATACTAGACCAAGTTGAACTTAACTATTTCCTATGTGTCGGAATATCCTAACATCCCCCCTTAAGAACAACTTGGGATAGGATTGAAGGATTTACAAATATGACACAATAGGAGAAGGAAGGAGGCACTAGAGCCTATCCCCCCTTAGTGACAACTTCCTGAACTCCAAGCATATATCGAAGTTTAGTGAACTTCGCCTCTGTGAGAGCCTTTGTGAAGATGTCTGCAACCTGATCATCTGTTGAACAATATTGCACTTCAAGAACATGGTCATGAATGAGCTTTCTGATGAAGTGCATGTGTAGTTCAATGTGTTTGCTGCGCTGATGTTGGACTGGATCTTTGCATAGTTGAATGGCACTTTGATTATCACACCAAAGTGTGGTTGGATGCTGCTGCTCAAAGCCAAACTCTGATAGGATCTGACGAAGCCACAAGGCTTCCTTACTAGCTTCCACGGCACCACGATACTCTGCTTCTGCTGACGAAAGAGAAATGGCAGCCTGTTTCTTACAAGCCCATGTAATAGGTCCTGAACCAAGAGTGAAGACATAACCGGTAGTAGACTTCCGATCAGCAGGGTCACCAGCCCAATCAGAATCAGTGAAACCAACTAACAGAGGAGCTGCTTTGGCACTGTAATGAATCCCAAACTGTACTGTACCTCGAACATAACGAAGTATTCTTTTAGCTGCTTTCCAATGACTTTCACGGGGGTTTTGCATAAAACGAGCAACAAGGCCAACAACAAAGGAAAGATCAGGACGAGTATGGGTTAAATACAAGAGTTTTCCTACAAGTTGACGGTATAAGGTAGCATCAACTTCAGGAGAAGTACAAGAGACTGAAAGTTTGACTCCAGACTGAAAGGGAGAAGGGGCTGGCTTACAGTCTTCCATGTGAAAATGACGAAGAATATCACAAGCATACTTGGACTGGGAAAGGAAAATACCCTCCTTAGATTGTAAGACTTGAAGACCGAGAAAATAGTGTAAGTGTCCTAAGTCTGTCATTTCAAATTTCTTTTTAAGGCTAGACTTCACATGGTTTATAAGGTTGGGATCACTACCAGTAAGAATAAGATCATCAACATAAAGAACAAGGATGATAAGAGAGTTGCCCACTTTCTTGGTGTAGACAGTATTGTCAGAATGACACCTAGAAAAGCCAGATTCTAAAAGAAAGCTATCCATTTTGGCATACCAAGCCCGAGGAGCTTGCTTGAGGCCATAAAGGGATTTCTTAAGTCGAAAAACAAGGCTGGAGTATGTTTGTATGAAGCCAATGGGTTGTTCCATATAGATTTCTTCCTGCAAGTCCCCATGCAAGAAGGCAGATTTAACATCCATCTGATGGACTTCCCATTTTAAAGAGGCAGCAAGGGAAAGAACAAGGCGGATAGAGTTCATTTTGGCAACAGGGGAGAAGGTTTCAGTGTAGTCAATGCCTTCAACCTGTGTAAAGCCCTTAGCAACGAGACGAGCTTTATGTTTATCAACTTTCCCATATGGTCCATACTTGGTTCTGTAAACCCATTTACATCTAACAAGTTTGCGTCCCTTTGGTAGAGGAACAAGATCCCATGTATCATTTGTCATCAATGAATGATATTCTTCATTCATAGCTGCTTCCCAATGTGGATGGCCTGAAGCTTCTGCAAAAGTGTCATGATCATGATTTACTGGAGCTTGAGCCAGTAAAGAAGAGGCTCTTTCAAACTGAGAACGTGTACGTCGCTGATCTGTAGGATCACCGGCAAGATCACCTGCTGCATCCGAAGTAGCACGGACCCATCTTGGAAGTTGAGGATCCTGAGAAGGTGGGGGAGGATTATCATCCTCGCTTTCATCATCTGAAGAAGAAATGTTTTCAAAAGTAGAAGAGATAGGAAGAGGTGGCACATCCGCCGGACTAAGCTCGCAGGCCGATTTATTTTCATCAAATTTTACATCTCTTCTAATGATAACATTTTTGGACTTAAATGGAATAATTCTATAACCTTTTACATCTTCAGAATATGCAACAAAAGTACATTTCTCACTCTTAGGTTCTAAAGCTTTATGCTTTTCATCTGGAATATGGGCCCATGCTTCACTTCCAAACACACGAAAGTGACTTACATCTGGTTTAATGGAACTCCAAGCTTCTTCTGAAGTGATATTCTCTAGAACCTTAGTAGGAGTGCAATTGATTATATAATTTGCACAATTAATTGCTTCGGCCCAAAAACTAAGACTGAGTCCTTTAGATTGCATCATACAATTAGCCATTTCCTTTAAGGTGCGATTTTTCCTTTCAGCTACACCATTTTGTTGTGGAGTGTATGGAACAGTATGTTGCATTTGAATTCCATTTTCGGTGCAAAAGTTGATGAATGTGTTTTTAACATATTCTCCACCATTATCAGTTCTTAGCTTAAGAATTTGATGTCCAGATTATTTTTCAACAAAGGCTTTGAAGGCCAAAAAAGTGTTAAATACTTCGCTCTTGAGTTTTAAGAAGTATACCCAAGTGCGTCTGGAGAAATCATCAATGAAATTTAAGAAGTACTTGCAGCCAGAGAATGAAGCAACAGGAAGAGGACCACTGTAGAGTCTCTACTTTACACTTGGTTATCCATCATTTCCTACAGTTTTCCCTCACTCATCTCTCCCTTTTGCTCTATTTTGCTGCATAAACTCACCCAAATCATTACATGTGATGGAATTAAGCATGATTTAGGGATTTTGCTAATGTGTGACTGTTTTGTTTAGATTTTGACATATTTACAGGCATTCCGCAGCCATCTGTTGATTCCGCAGCCATCTGCTGATTCCGCAGCCATCTGATGATCCCGCAGCCTTTTTGTTAATCTCAAGGTTCCACGTGTCATTTTGCCAAATGAGCCACATGGGCACTTAGGAATCAAGGTGCTCGAGGTTCATGTGCTATCTGTTCAGCCATCCACGTCATTTGTACCTCCGGTCAACGAGGGTCAAGTTACGGTCAACAAAGGCAGCTTAACGGTGATACGTAAGTTGTTGGGTCACGTCAGTTCAAACGGTGACTTGTCCGTCTTTTGCAGGCCGTGCGGGACATAATCCAACTCTGGATTCAATGCCCATAACGACCAGAACCTCCAGCTCATCCACGCAGACTTATGACGTGTTTTGATCCTTAATTACGCATGACAGTTAGTTAGTTTTCCAGTTTTAGCTGTACGCATTAGGACGTCCTGTAGATGCCTATAAAAACTAGCGTTTGCATACGCTGAAGGTTACTTTTTAGTTGCTGCATTTTATAAACTTGTTGTTATTTTAGAGCATTTGAAAACTTTGTTTTTATAGTGCTGTTCTAGCACTCTGGACTGTATTTTTCTGCACATGGAGTAATAGAAACAGTGTTGTTTTGAAGCTTACAATTCCTTGAGTCTCTTTTGGATGATATGAATGGAGGGCCCCTGTTCATGTTAGCCTTGTATAGTATTTCATGTATTTTATGTTCAGCATTTCCTTATTTCCATTCAGCATTTCTTTCCTTTGAAACATGTACAGCTTGATTTACTTTCTTGTTATTTCATTTCCAGCCTTTATTTTACGCTGATCAGCATTGTTCTTTTGCAGGTTTTTAAGCCCGGGATTGATTTTGTGTTTGTGTATTTGCTTAATATCTAGTGGTAGTTTCAGTTGACAGATTCAAGTTGCTGCCTTTACTTATTTTTCGTAGCTGATTTTTTTTAGTATTTTTTTTCTCACAGTTGTCTGCTAACATATGAATGGTCTCTTTATCATAAATTGTCTATCTTATAGAGATCAGAATACTAATACATTGCAGCTGGCTTTGAGTGCTTTTTAGACTAATCTTTAACTACTTTCTAATCGTGTCTTACACAGTACTATGTGGTAGAGGCAGAGAGTTAGAGAGAGTTGAACATCATAACTAGTCTTTAAAGTAGATTTTTCTCATTTTTTATCATTTCTTAGACTTATCTTTAGCTACTTCCTAATCGTGTCTTACACAGTACTATGTGTTAGAGGAAAAGAGTTAGGAAGAGATAAACATTATCATTGGTCTTTTAAGTGATTTTCTTACCTTTTATTTGCAGCAGCATGAATGGTGTCTAATGCCATTAGAAAGTGGTTCTTTGCTTTCAAGTCATTTCAAGTTATTTATTTCATTCAAGCTTTTCCTTTTCAGCAAGTAGTTAGAAACCACTTACACACACTCTCACTCATCTAGAATTCACCTTACACACACTATCACTCATCTGTTCATAAAAACATCACTCCATCCTAGGAATATAAATTAACCACAAACAACACCCCAAACGACAAAAACTCTAAGAGGTTGCTTAAGTACATATAGTACACCTTCACTTCATCAGCTTATGAGCCCCGGGTTGACAATTAATGACATCAATTTAGAAACACTAAATTGACTAAACATTTTGGCGCCGTTGCCGGGGAAGTGAAATTAAGTAGCCATATTCTTAGAAAAAAAAAAAACATAAAAAAAAAGATTTCAAGGAAAGAAGTTGATAACCTATCGAAGTATGCTCTCCTCTTGCACTGCAAGGTGATCTGGAGGATCAGAAAAGAGAAAGTTATTGATTTGATAGTTTCTTGAGTATGCTCTCTTCTTGCACCTAGAGTGAACTGGAAGATCAGAAAAAGAACTATTAACTTGACTTGAAGAAAAAATAAAAAATGACATGCATAGAGCTAGAGATTCTAGAGGAAGGTTTTTAGCTAGAGCTCAAAGTTCAATTTTTACAAGTCCATCTGCTTCAAGGGAAAGACAAGAGACACCTCCCTTATCTCCAACCAGCACTCCTGGAATTCAAGAGCCAAGAGTTGACTCTCCTACACCTTCTATTGAGTTTGAACTAGGAAGAGACTCTTCTCTTTCTCCTACAGGAAGACCAATTGTCATTGAGGAACTGGAATCATCTGAAGAAGAAGGAGAAATCTCTTCTCATTCACCTTTTGTAGAGGAACCAGAAGATTTTGAAATCCTTAGGAGAACCATCATGGCCGAGGAAGAAGGAGGTGGTAGAGGTAGAGGTAGAGGTAGAGGAGGAGGAGGAAACAACAACAATAATAATGGAGGTAGAGGTCCCCTTGGAGGAGGAAATAGAGATGGGGATAATTCATTTGGGTTTCCCATTGTTAATGAGGATTCCCGAGCTACTATGAAGAACATATCACCATCTGTCCTCCCAAATTTCCATGGGTTAAGGACTGAGGACCCTGAAACACTTTTTTTTGAGTTCGAAGTGGTGTGTCGAACTTATGACTACCTGGATGACTCCCAGAAATTAAAATTGTTCCCCTCAACACTGAAGGATCAAGCCTTGAAATGGTCCATGGGGTTACTCACTCAATCCATTAGGACTTGGGATGAAATGAAACAGACATTTTTCGATAGGTATTTGGACTATTGTATGCCTACTAATCACAAGGACGAGGTTTTTAAAATGATGCAAAGAGAAGATGAGAGCTTAGAAGATTTACTTGAAAGATTTCAGTATAACTTAAAAAGAGCAAAAATGAATACCTTGGATGAAGAGACCTTAAAAGCCCTCTTATTAAAGGCCATTAGGGATGAATGGATAGATATCCTAAACATGATGGGGAAAGGGGATATTTCTCAACTTTCACTCAATGATATAGCAGAACTCTGTATCCATCTCTCGAGAGGCAAATCAAAAACTCAAAAAGGGCCTAGAGATCCTTCTCTCCTTAGGGCAAATAAATCTGCAACAGGATCAGTAAGTAGGGCTGAAATCGGCAATATGCTTGATGAATTTAAAACTGACATCTTAGGGAGTCTTAGTGAACAACTTGATACCCTTAAGATTCACAATAAACAACAAGCAGAAGCTGAGGCTTTGGCTATCTTTTGCCCGAAATGTAGGAAAAAACATGCTTTAAGGGAATGTCCCTTAGATGCACACGTTGTAGAAACATGTGTAATTTGCTCAGAAACTCATGAGACTAAGGATTGTCCTTCAATACCTGGCCTCAAAGCAGTCTTTCAAGAGGATCCAAGTACACTTGAATCTCTATGTTTCATTGCAAGGAGACCTTGGCAAGGGCAGCAGAATCAAGGGTTTAACAACTCTGTGAATTCTCAATCCCAACCAAATTGGAATCCTTGGCAACAACCTTGGCCTCAACCTCAAAATGCTTTCCAAGCATGGATGCAAAGGATGCAAAATCCTTATGGGATATTTGCTCAATTCTATCAATATCCTCCATCATTTCAGAATCAGCAAGCTCCACAACTTCCAAACCAAGGTCAACAACTATCATTGCCATACCCTCAACAACAACAACCTCCTCCACAAAATCAAAATTCTCAACTCTCGCTTCAATCCCAGCAGAAATCAAATCAACTTCCCTCTCAGCCATTACCAAATCCAAATAATAGGAACCCTCAAAATGCTTACATGATGGAAGGTCAACCATTCCCTACCTATATGGTTGTTCCTCTCAATGAAGTACAACTTAGATCAGGTAGAATCTTAGATCAACCTTCTACAAGTGTTCAACAACCAAGCATTTCTGAGGAGGAATCTCTCAAAGTCAATAAAGGTTCTGAAGTCTCACCTCAAAACCAAAATATCCAAAAAGAAAAAGAAAAAGAATCAACCTCTACAACTCCCATAGTTGAGCAACCTACACCTTTAGCTACACCTCCTTTCCCTGAAAGACTACAAATCGACAAAGGAGTGGAAAAGCAGATATGGGTGCCTGACTATAGCTTCCTAGATGAATTGAAGAATGTCTGTATCAAGATCCCCTTGTTACAAGCCATTAAGGAAATTCCCATTCTAGCGAAGACAATAAAGGAGTTGAGTTTGAAGAAAACAGGAAAAAGAACCAGATATTCCAAAAGGATACATCTAGTTGGAAAAATTGCAGACATTATGATGGGTAAGATTACCATGCAAAAATATGTGGATCCCGGTAGCCCTATTGTCAAAACTCATATTAATGGGGTTGAAATCCCAAATACTCTGATTGACTTAGGAGCCGCGATCAACATTATGAGTAGACAGACCATGGATCAGTTAAAACTTCCTAATCTTCTCTTTACACCTACTTTGATGCAGCTTGCAGATAGATCAATCATTAAACCTGATGGTGTATTGGAAGATATTCCAGTCTCTCTAGATTCTTGGGAATATCCAGTTGATTTTATGATTTTAACTCCCAAGAATAATCTAGGAGGACATCCTCTTATTTTAGGAAGACCTTGGCTGGCCACAGCTGATGCTTTCATAAGTTGTAGGTCTGGAGACATGTATATATCAGATGGTAATTCCACCAAGAAATTCAACTTGTATCCCCCAGCAAAAGCTATAACAGAAATAGGAGAAGATGAATGGGTAGAGGATGAAGATACTATTCAACCTGTTCTAACCATCTCTGAGATTAGTGAAGACAGTCAAATTCTAAATACATTAGAAAATTTTGAAGTATCTTTAGAATATGACTCTACACATTTTCAGATAGATGCAGACATTGAATATCTCTCCTCTAGACAGATGTCTCTCTTCTCAATGGAAGATTTTGGTAGTTCTACAGTTGAAATCCTTCCAGGTAAACCATTAAACATTAACAAAAACTTGGAAAGGCCACAACAAGAAGAATTAACTAAACTGTTGCAAAAACATTCCACTGCCTTTGCATGGGAATACACTGACATGAAAGGAATCGATCCTAAGACTTGTATTCATCACATTTATATTGAAGAAAACAGCAGACCTATTAGGCAACCACAAAGAAGGATGAATCCAAACCTTAGGGAAACCGTGAAAGAAGAACTTCAGAAATTGCTCAAGGTAAACTTCATTTACCCCATTTCAGACAGCCAATGGGTTTCTCCCTTGGTTATAGTGCCCAAAAAGAATGGTAAATGGAGAGTTTGCATTGATTATCGAGAATTGAACAAGGCAACCTTAAAGGATCATTTTCCTCTACCTTTTATTGATCAGGTCCTAGACACTTTAGCAGGTAAAAAGTATTTCTCATTCTTGGATGGTTTTAGTGGGTACAATCAAATTCAAGTAGCACCTGAAGATCAAGACAAAACCACATTCACTTGTCCTTGGGGAACTTTTGCCTACCGAGTACCCCCTTTTGGATTATGCAATGCACCTGCTACATTTCAAAGGGCTGTACTAGGAATCTTTTTAGATCTGATTCATGATTGTGTAGAGGTATACATGGACGATTTCATAGTTTATGGTAATACATTTGAAGAAGCTTTGGAAAATTTGGAAAAAGTACTGGTAAGATGTGAGGAAACAAATCTTTCTTTAAGTCATGAAAAGTGTTTTATGATGTTTACTGAAGGGATTGTTTTAGGACATCATATTTCAGGAGATGGAATTAAGGTTGATAAATTCAAAGTGGAAGTCATCTCTAAGTTACCTATTCCAAATTTCCAGAAAGATGTTAGAAGTTTTCTTGGGTTTACTGGATATTACAGAAGATTTATTGAAAACTTCACTAGGATAGCATCTCCTCTTTTTAAATTGCTTACCAAAGACTGTGAGTTTAAATGGGATCCTGAGTGTCAATCTTCCTTTGAAGCTTTAAAGACTAGAATATCTGAAGCACCCATCTTAAGGGGGCCAAATTGGAAACTCCCTTTCCACATCTCTACTGATGCTTCAGATACAGCTCTAGGAGCTGTTTTGGGACAAAAGGATTTGATCCCTTATGCCATTTATTACACAAGTAAGAATTTGACTCCCACTGAGTTAAATTATACTGTTACATAAAAAGAGTTCTTAGCTGTGGTACATGCGATCAATAAGTTTAGACACTACATAACCGGCTATGAAACCTTTGTCCATACTGATCACTCTGCCATAAGATATTTAATGAACAAACCTGTCACTAATGGTAGAGTTACAAGATGGCTTTTACTCTTACAAGAATTCAACATTACTGTGTTAGATAGACCTGGAAAACAAAACACAGTAGCTGATTTCTTGTCTAGAATCCAAAACACTAATGAGGATTCTCCAGTAGAAGATAAGTTTCCAGATGAATACTTGTTTGCAGTAACTACCAAGACTCCTTGGTATGCAGATATGGCTAATTATCTAGTTACAGGGAAGCTTCCTCTACACTTATTTCCTAATGAAAAAAGGAAAAGCATTCAGGAGAGTTCACATTATTCTTGGATTTCTAATGAATTGCTCATAACAGGGCCAGATTGTATAATCAGAAGGTGTGTTCGGGAAGATGAAATGCCTGACATCCTTAAGGCGTGTCATGATGAACCATGCGGCGGGCACTTTGCGGACAAGAGGACAACTTATAAAATCCTTTCTTTGGGATATTATTGGCCTTCTCTCTTTAAAGATGCAAATCAGTATGTTAAAAGGTGTGACAGCTGCCAAAGAGTTGGGAGACCAACTCCTTCAAATGAAATGCTACTACAGCCTCAGGTATGCATCGAACCCTTTGAGAAATGGGCTCTAGATTTCGTTGGACGAATTAATCCTCCATCAAAGCAAAAGAAGTATATACTGGTTTGTACTGATTATGTTACTAAGTGGGTAGAAGCAAAAGCATTGCCTTCTGCCACTGAAAATTCAGTTGTTCAATTTCTTTTTGAGGATATTTTCACTCGTTTTGGTGTCCCAAGGGAAATTGTGACAGATCAGGGCAGCCAGTTTACATCTAGATTGATGGAGAAGCTGATGGAGGAATATAAGATCAAGCACAGAACATCCACTCCCTACCATCCGCAATCCAATGGCCAAGTGGAATCCACCAATAAAGTTCTTGAAGGCATTATCACCAAGACTGTTCATCTTCATAGAAGAGATTGGGCGGAAAGGCTTCCTGAAGCCTTATGGGCCTATCGAACCACATGGAGGAATACAACAGGGCATTCTCCCTATGAACTTGTTTATGGGAAGGAAGTCCTGCTCCCCATAGAGTTCCAAATCAAGACCTTCAAGATGGCAGTCCAATTGGGAATGAGCCTCTCAGAAGCCCAAAGACACAGAATGGACCAGCTAAATGAGCTAGATGAAATAAGACAAGATGCAATTCTAAGGACCGATCTAGTTCAGCACCAAAGATCTAAATGGCATGATCGTCATATCAAAGAAAGAAAGTTTTAGAAAGGAGATTGGGCTCTATTGTTTGATTCAAAGTTCAAAGACTTCAAAGGGAAGTTTCAAACTCATTGGCTTGGGCCATATGAGATTGATGAATTCTTTAGCAATGGAGCAGTTCGAGTAAAAACTATCGATGAATTTCATACTCCTCTTATTGTGAATGGTCATCGCTTGAAAATCTATCAAAAGCCATTCTCAAAAGAAGAGTTTGCCAAATTATTCAAAGAAGATTCTGCAATCAGGTTGGTGGAGAAGGATTCTTCTCCTCCATCAGCCTAATCTTTGGTTTTTGAAAAAAAAAAAGAGAAAAAAAAAAAAAGGAAAAAAAGAATAAATGTATAAGCCTGAAAACCAATCTCTGATTGGCAGTCTTATGCAGAAAACCTGAGGTGAAAATCAGGGTCACCTGACACCTCATGTTTTCCAAAAAAAAAAAATCTCTCTCTCTCTCTTCCATCTCATTTCGCCATTTCATCCACCTCATTCACCATCTCATCACTTTCACTTCACTTCATTTCTTTTCATCCATTCATTACATTTCATTCCATCAATAAAGTTATTTTTTTTAGACAACTAAAGTTATTTTGTGCAGCCGGAGGGTACCACTGCAGATTCCGCAGCCATCTGGAGATTCTGCAGCCATCTAACGATTCCGCAGCTCTCTACACCTACATAAAAAAAAAAAACACAGTCTGTTTGAAAATAAATTTACAGTTCAAAATTCATCAACAATAAGTGGAAAAGAGTCATGCAACAGCAATAAAACAATGAAGGGTTAGCGGGAAATAATCAAAGGCAATCCAAGCGCGGACCTGAGGTATGATCTAAAATCCTAAACTTACGGTTATCTCATTTTGCAAAGTTTCTGGGGTTATGTTTCTTGCCATTTAATGTAATGATTACCAGTTTTTATCCATCATGCGACCAAAAATCCACGTATCTCCCCACTCATCGGTCATGATTTATCACGATTTTGAAACTGGATTGCGGTTGCTCTTCCATTAAGGTTTTCGTACCTAAGTGACGTAGACTGCTGTACTACGTCTCTCTAACTCATAATCCCGCAGCCAAGTGTAGACCTATGACCGAAGCCTAAGGACCTAACCGTTTATACCCATCATTTCATAACCCTCATACGCTCTTATCATTCCATTCCATTCACGCTGTTTCATTTCCTCATTTCCCTTATTCCGTTGTGCTCACTACGCTGCTACCTCAGTCATACTCTGTTTTACGTCTTCCTCTCTACTAATTCAGGTTATCAGTGTTACGGCTGTTACATTAGAGCCGTAAATTCACTGTGTTAAGGCCACCATTGAAGCTGTGTAACCTTTTGATTTAGAGCAGAGCCGTAAATTCACTGTGTTAAGACCACTGTTGAAGCCGTGTAACCTTCCTTTTCCAAAAGTTTTAAGAACAGAACCGTAGAGCCAATGGGTAAACTCTTAAGGGCAGAACCCGAGGGTTCAAAATTTCTGGAGGGATATCCTCAAGTTAAAGACGCTTTGCAGAAAGCAAACTGGCTCCAATGCATCCAGAAATTCAAAGGTTACCACAGAGAAGTTACGAAGGCCTTTGCACGTTCCTTCAGAGATAAAGACAATCAAGTGGAGATAGGGGACCTGAAGTTTACAGTCACTGAGAGCAGTATAGCACAAACCACTTCACTCCCACAAACTGGAGAAAGATGGTTTAAAAACCGATCAGTACAAGACCAACAGTGGAAGCAAATCTTGAAGAACCCAGGTATGGATACCAGCATTTTTACAAAAGGGATTCCTGTTACTTATGTCAAGGAAGAATGGACAACTTTACTGTTATTAGTGCAAAAATTCTTTACTTGTGAGGGAAGGTTTGGAGTTTTATATGTTTACCATGCCAAAGTCATGATGCATTTCTTAGGAGATGATATCAACCTTCCATATTTTCTACTCTCAAGTCTTAGAAAAATGTGTTCAATTGCCCAAAGAAACCCAAATAACATTGAACCACATCTGTACCATCATGGTCTTGTTAAGATGCTAGTTGAGGAACAGTTGAAAGCAAAAAGAGATACCTGGGAGAAATTTCTTGTGAGAAACCATTTTGAAGAAGCAGGAGAAACCTCTGTGCCTAGAAAGAGTAGAAGAAAATGAAAAGAGGCTACCCCTGAAACTGTTGACCAAGAGGAAACTGTTGTCCGAGAGGAAACTGTTGTCCAAGAGGAAATTGTTCAAGAGCAGATTGTAGAAGAAACTGATGTACATCATTCTGAACATGAGATTGACCCTGAGCCTGCTGTGGACATTGGTCAAACAGCTCAAGGAATTATCACAGAAACTCTTTCAGAACTTGCCCAAGAAATTGCTCAAAAGAGAAAAGAGAGTAAAAAGAAACAAAAGAAAGATAAAGGGAAATCCATAGCTCAAGAAACTTACCTCACTCCTGAGAATTCTAGTGAGGAAGACACTCAGCCCTTAGCACAAAGATTGGCTCAACTCCATGAAACTGCCCTTTCCAAAAAGGTGGAAAAACAAAAGCAAAAAGCACAAAAAGAAAAACAGAGTACCCCCTCCGTGAGAAGGAGCAGCAGATTACAAAACAAAAAGGGGGCCACAGAGAACAAAAAGTCAGTCTTCATTGATTTGAGCACACCTCAAAAAGGTGCCACAAAACCTGACTTTGAGAAAAGTTCTCCACACGCTGAGTATGTTGAGACCAGTCCTCCACGTGAGGAAAGTCCTTTTGAGCATGAGCCTGAATTTGAACATGGATCCGAATTTCAGTATGAGCATAGCCCAAGGCGGTCACCTGAGGTTGACCCTGATCAACAAAAAGTTTATAATTACCTGGAGACGCTGGAACAAGCAGTTGCTGGGCCAAGCACTGCTCAACCCTTGGAGCAGCAAGTCCAATCACTGAAGCAGGAAATCTTTGAGCTGGAGATACTAAATCGCCACATCAAACAAGAAAATGAAAAACTGAAGATACAGAGCAATGTGGACAAGATGGTTCAAGATAACACCATGCTTCATATGGGCCTGTGGCAGAAGGAAAACAAAAAGCTCAAGAAGAGATGCAGAAAATTAAACAGAGCTTTAATCAATCTGAAATTCAGGTGTTTGATGAAAAGACCAAGGGTCAATGTGGCCACACAGAGAAAGAAGAGAAGGCTGGATGTCCTAGTAGAGGCATCCCAGCAGGTGGACTGAACCATGTTTTTGATTGCATGAGGACATGCAATACCCTCGCAGTGGGGGTATGTAGAGTCTCTACTTTACACTTGGTTATCCATCATTTCCTACATTTTTCCCTCACTCATCTCTCCCTTTTGCTCTATTTTGCTGCATAAACTCACCCAGATCATTACATGTGATGGCATTAAGCATGATTTAGGGATTTTGCTAATGTGTGACTGTTTTGTTTAGATTTTGACATATTTACAGGCATTCCGCAGCCATCTGCTGATTCCGCAGCCATCTGATGATCCCGCAGCCTTTTTGTTAATCTCAAGGTTCCACGTGTCATTTTGCCAAATGAGCCACATGGGCACTTAGGAATCAAGGTGCTCGAGGTTCCTGTGCTATCTGTTCAGCCATCCACGTCATCTGTACCTCCGGTCAACGAGGGTCAAGTTACGGTCAACAAAGGCAGCTTAACGGTGATACGTAAGCTGTTGGGTCACGTCAGTTCAAACGGTGACTTGTCCGTCTTTTGCAGGCCGTGGGGGACATAATCCAACTCTGGATTCAATGCCCATAACGACCAGAACCTCCAGCTCATCCACGCAGACTTATGACGTGTTTTGATCCTTAATTACGCATGACAGTTAGTTAGTTTTCCAGTTTTAGCTGTACGCATTAGGACGTCCTGCAAATGCCTATAAAAACTAGCGTTTGCATACGCTGAAGGTTACTTTTTAGTTGCTGCATTTTATAAACTTGTTGTTATTTTAGAGCATTCGAAAACTCTGTTTTTATAGTGTTGTTCTAGCACTCTGGACTGTATTTTTCTGCACATGGAGTAATAGAAACAGTGCTGTTTTGAAGCTTACAATTCCTTGAGTCTCTTTTGGATGATATGAATGGAGGGCCCCTGTTCATGTTAGCCTTGTATAGTATTTCATGTATTTTATGTTCAGCATTTCCTTATTTCCATTCAGCATTTCTTTCCTTTGAAATATGTACAGCTTGATTTACTTTCTTGTCATTTCATTTCCAGCCTTTATTTTACGCTGATCAGCATTGTTCTTTTGCAAGTTTTTAAGCCCGAGATTGATTTTGTGTTTGTGTATTTGCTTAATATCTAGTGGTAGTTTCAGTTGACAGATTCAAGTTGCTGCCTTTACTTATTTTTCATAGCTGATTTTTTAGTATTTTTTTTCTCACAGTTGTCTGCTAACATATGAATGGTCTCTTTATCATAAATTGTCTATCTTATAGAGATCAGAATACTAATACATTGCAGCTGGCTTTGAGTGCTTTTTAGACTAATCTTTAACTACTTTCTAATCGTGTCTTACACAGTACTATGTGGTAGAGGCAGAGAGTTAGAGAGAGCTGAACATCATAACTAGTCTTTAAAGTAGATTTTTCTCATTTTTTATCATTTCTTAGACTTATCTTTAGCTACTTCCTAATCGTGTCTTACACAGTACTATGTGTTAGAGGCAGAGAGTTAGGAAGAGATAAACATTATCATTGGTCTTTTAAGTGATTTTCTTACCTTTTATTTGCAGCAGCATGAATGGTGTCTAATGCCATTAGAAAGTGGTTCTTTGCTTTCAAGTCATTTCAAGTTATTTATTTCATTCAAGCTTTTCCTTTTCAGCAAGTAGTTAGAAACCACTTACACACACTCTCACTCATCTAGAATTCACCTTACACACACTATCACTCATCTGTTCATAAAAACATCACTCCATCCTAGGAATATAAATTAACCACAAACAACACCCCAAACGATAAAAACTCTAAGAAGTTGCTTAAGTACATATAGTACACCTTCACTTCATCAGCTTACGAGCCCGGGGTTGACAATTAATGACATCAATTTAGAAACACTAAA
This sequence comes from Pinus tabuliformis, assembly GCA_031772625.1. NCBI lineage: Eukaryota > Viridiplantae > Streptophyta > Pinopsida > Pinales > Pinaceae > Pinus > Pinus tabuliformis. Next base: position 1,168,355,196 of record CM062807.1, on the reverse strand, counting down.
TTGACTAAACAACCACATAAATCACTGTGCACAAGCTGTAAAGGGGCTGAGGCGTGCCAAGAGGCACGTTTGTCAAAATTGTCCCGATGATGTTTTCCGAGTACACATCTGGAACAAACACCATCTCTGCAAGATACCATAGGAAGACCTGTCACCATATTTTCTTTACATAGATGCTGAAGGGAGCGATAGTTTAAGTGACCAAATCGCTCATGCCAAAGTTTGCTCACTTCATCATTATGAGCAACAAATACTGAGGGAAGATTTGATGACCCAAAGTTGTGAAACTTATACAACCTTGTGGAATCATCAGCAAGACCAGTAGCTAGAATCTGTTTAGGATCTTTTAGATCCTTGATTACAACATCATGAGGTGAAAATTCAACAATTTTACCTTCACCTGAATGAGTTATCTGATAGATAGATAGAAGGTTGCAGGATAAGGTTGGAACACATAATACATCATTAAACTTACCATTGTCTAGATGAACAGTTCCAGTCCCTACAACATTAAGAGATCTATCATCACCAACATATATATTTTTGGTGTTACAATTATTTAAAGAAGAAAACATGGCTTGGTTTTTGGCCATGTGATAAGAGGCTCCAGAATCAATGAGCCACTCATGAGAATGAGAAGAAGAGGAAGATACATTTAATGCATAACCAGATTGAGATGATTGACAACGACATGCAGAAAGTGCCATTCCAGAAGTTGAAGTTGAAGTAGGCTCCACATGGATGTTATGTTTCTTCATTGCGGCTTCCAAGGCTTCCATCTTCTTAAAGCATTTAGATTCTAAGTGGCCATCTCGATTACAAAAGTTACAATGTTTATCAGTGTTCTTCCATTTGTTTTTATTGGTCTTATCATTTTGCTGAAATGATCTTTCATTTTGAGGCTGAGTTGGTTTAGGACCATTCTTTTGAGGATATGACTTCTTAGGATTCTTTGAATTTGGTTGCTGCTGGGCGGCTAACGCTTTCGTGGAAGAGTTTCCAAGATTAAGAAGACCAAGGTGTAAGAGTTTTTCTTGTTCTCTTGTTAAGGAATCACAAAAGGAGTCAAAGGAAGGGGCCTTGTAGTATTTTCCTTGACAAATGAAAGCTTCCCTTGTAGAATGGAAAGTGGAAACAAATACAGAGTAGGCTGGTCCCAACTTAGTAAGGATGGAATAAATAAGGTTACCATCTTCTTTCTTAACTTTAACACCTTCCAAGAGATATCTAAGGGTCTTGAATTTGGACAAGAAATCTTCAATGCAAGAAAAATTATTAGGATCCAAAGTAAGCAACTCATTTTCAAGTTGATGGGCTCTAATTTCATTTTTAATCCCAAAAACTTTAGCGAGTTTTTCTAATGCTTCATGAGGAGTCTCAAGTTCTGCAATGTGGAATCTAAGATCAGGAGAAATAGACATCCCTATCAAACCACGTGCTTGATCTTGTCTATTTTCCCATTTTGCAGCCTTGTCTTCATCTTTTGGTTTCTTCTCTTGGTCTGTGGCTATTCTGAAGAGACCTTTACTTCTAAGTAAATCTTCCATGTAGGCTACCCATTGGAAGTAGTTAGTGCTGTCAAGAATGACTTGGCATGGACTTTCCATTTTTTTTTAAAACTGAAGCTGAAGATGCTGAGAGTAAGTGTTCAAATGGATAGATCTCGAAAAAATAGGCGGTTTTAAAAAAAACGACTCTGAAAAAGGCTTCCGGATGAAGAAGTTATGGCTTTTTAAAAAAATTTGTTGACGTTGCCGGCAAAGTGTGCGAATGTGCGGGAATGAAAAAATCCGCCCCCACAAAATGGAGACTTGAACCCAAGACCTCTACTCTCTTAAAATAGCTTTGAACCAATTGATCTATACAAAAAATTTGAGAGAGAGAGAGAGAGGGGGGGGCCTTGGTTTGCGTGCTTGCCTTGAGAAAGCTCTTTTTCCCTACAAAACACAAAACCCAACACGACTATGCAAAAAAAAATGAACCTTGCGGCTCGAAGTTAGCTTTAGCCAAAAAAACTAGAAATTTTTAAAAAAAATCTCAAAATTAGCTTTAGCCGAAAAACTAAATATTTTTCTCAATGTTTCTGATTTTCCGAGATCACATTAAGGTGCAGGGAAAAGAGCATACGCATGAGAAAAATCCTTCCTTTCTGTTTCTGATTTGCCCAGATCGCACAAAGTCGCAGGGCAAAGAGCATACGCAGAAATGAAAGGTATAGATCCGGTTAAAAAAAAGGCTAAATAAACCGAAACCGAAATAAGCAGAGAGAAAATAACAGTAAACTGCAAAAAACATTGTATACCTCCCGATCTGAAAAATGACGCAGCTAGGGCTACCGGAAACCTTTTCGCGTGAAACGAAAGGGGTTCCTCACTGGAACAGATGCTTCGAACGCAACAGAGCAGTCCTCTCGGCCCGAAAGCAGTCAGAAACAGCAGATCTAGGAAACGACAGCCGCATGCAGTTCTACCGGCTTCAGATTTGGATCACCAACGGACGCGGCCCTCAAATAGCTCTGATACCATGTAGGAATTTACATGGTAAGTTCCTCAGAAAGAATACCAAAATGACACCGCTCACAACCAGATCACAGATCAATACACCAGTATTTTTGACGTGGTTAAAACCCTTAAAGAGGGAAACAGTCCACGGCCTGTCCCAACGTGGGTACTACATGCAATTTATTAATCAAAGAATGAAAATTTACATAAGCTTCTATCATGCACGGATTACCCGAACAATGACCCTCCATGCGCTTTAAATAGAACTCATGGACCAATCGGGTTTCAAGCCACGGATCAAGTGTCGGTAATACCAAGGAGAGAATGAACCGTCGGATCACTACATATCGTGACCGTCGGATTGTAAGTTACAAAATGTACAACGGTAAAGAAACACACTTTACCTAACTCTACACCTAACTCTATACTAGACCAAGTTGAACTTAACGATTTCCTATGTGTTGGAATATCCTAACACAAATGACTCTCCAAACTTGGTTTGAAATTGAGTTATGTCATGGTCATCTTGGTCTTCCTTAGTTAGGAAAACATGTTGTTCATTCTTTAAACCCATCAAGTTGATATGAGGGTCCTCAGTTGGCTCACTAGATGTGGATGCTTCAGCATAGTTTTCATTAAAAGGAGGTCTTATATCATGGTCAGGATTAGCCCTTCCAACGTTTGGGTTCTAATTTTTCCTAAAATTTGGGTTTCTGACAGCATTGTTTTGCTATCCTCCCCATGAGGCTTTTCTTTCAATGGTTCCCACTCTATCTCCAATAGTGTCCATGCCTTTCATTATTGCATCAAGTTTCTGCTCGAAAGCTGAAGGTTCATCTTTGAAAGTAGTTCTTCTCTCAGCTCTTGCTCTATTTCGTTTGGCAATCAGATTTTCCTCCACACTAACAGCTATATTTTGCATTTCTGCTAAGGTCTGAGGAGCTCTTTCCCTTAATTGATAGGCCATGTCTGAATCAAATCCATCAGGGAATTTGTATAAAGCTAGATCAGGTGGAGGTCTAAGGTTTTGTGGAATAGCGTTGTAAACATTGTTGAACCTAGCACAATAGTCTAAGATAGCCTCTTGAGGGCCTCTTTTAATAGTGTCATATTCAGCTAGAATGTGCAGTGGATCTTTCCTTTTCTCTCATCTATTAAGAAATGTTTGGTACGGGGCCTCTGGGTCAGCTATGGAATTTGCAGTAAGAGCTCTAAACCAGGGCCTTACATCTCCAGTCAAACTTTGGACAAAAATCTTCATTCTTACACTATCATCATCAATTTCACAATTCTCAAAATAGTCCTGCATTTTCTTGGTATGTTGCAGGGTTGTGCAAGAACCAGTACCATCAAAATATGTGATTTTGGTTTGATAATCCTGAGGCATAGCCCCTGGATTTGCAGGCAGTTGTAAAGGGGCATATCTGTTAGCCATATTTACAGGGATAAGTAGAACAGCAGGGATAAATGGAACAACTGGAACAGCTGTAATAACAGTGGTAGTAGTGGTAGTATGTGCAGTGAATGGAGGTGTGGAAAAGGTACTTGGAGATGTGGATGATGAACAAGGGGAAGTAGGGGTCGAACGAAATAAAACTTTAACAGGGGTTGGAAAACAGCTCGGCTGAATTGTTTCAGGACTAGACTCAACAAACTCTTCTTGTTTTTGTTTGCTAAGGTTACTTGGGATTAAATTGGGATTTTCAAAAACAACTGGGGGATTTGGGTCTGGATTTGACCTGGTATTACGTGATTTCTTCTTGGGAGACAGCTTCTAACTTGTTTTTTGGAATTTTCTGAATAAGTTCCCCAGCGGAGTCGCCAATGATGTTATCACTCAGGTTGTCCCTTGGCTCCTTAAGGGATACGGCCGAGGTAACCACAAACCAATCTTTGGACTGTAGGTCCTGTAGAGTCTCTATTTTACACCTTATCATCCATCATTACCTACTGTTTTCATCACTTTCCTCTCTCTTTTGCCTCATTTTCCACCCAGATCATTACATTAGTTGTCATTAAACATGATCAAGTGAGCTTTGCTAATGGGTAACTGTTTTGTTTAGTTTTTGACGTATTTACAGGCATTCCGCAGCCATCTGCTGATTCCGCAGCCATCTGCTGATTTCGCAGCCATCTGATGATCCCGCAGCCATTTTGTTGATTTCAAGGTTCCACGTGCTATTTTGCAGAACAAGCCACATGGGCATGTTGGAATATATGTGCTCGAGGCTCCTGTGCCATTAGTTCAGCCAGCCACGTCCTCCGTACCTCCGGTCAAAGGGGGTCAAGTTACGGTCAAATAAAGGCAGCTTAACGTTGATACGTAAGCTGTTTGATCACGTCGGTGGAAAAGGTGACTTGTCCGTGTTTTGTAAGCCACAAGGGACATGATCCAATGCTGGATTCATTGCCCATATCGACCAGGACCTCCAGCTCGACCATGAAGCATATGACGTGTCCACTGCACCTTTAATACGCATGACAGTCAGTTTATTTTCTGTTTTATGCTTTACGCATTAGGCCATCTTGCAGATGCCTATATATACTTGCGTCTGCGTACGCTTATGTTAACTTTTTAGCTGCTGTAGTTTATGAACTTGTGAGAATTTTAGCACGTTTCTGAACTCTGTTTTTATAGAGTTGTTCCAGCACTTTTTGACTATGTATTTCTGCATATAAAGTAATGGAAACAGTGTTGTTTTGAAGTTTTAGAGCATCTGAGTTTTCTGTGGATGATATGAATGGAGGGCCCCTGTTCGTATTAGCCTTGTAAAGTATTTTATGTTTATACTTCTGCAATTTCTTTATTTTACATATAGCATTTCCTTTTCTTGAGTTATGTACAACTTGATTTCTTTTCATTGCTGCAGCCTTTATTTTCACTGATCAGATTTGCTTCTTTGCAGGTTTTTACCCGGGATTGAGTGTGTTGTATTTGCTTTAAAATCTAATGGTAGTTGCAGTTGTCTGATTCGTAATGCTGCCCTTTTTACTCTGTTTTCTAGATTAGTTTTTAGCTTAGTTTTACAAGTTGGATGCTAATTAAATTATGTTCTCTTTACCATGAATGGTTTATCTTTCAAGGGAACAGAACACTAATTAATTGCAGCTTGTTTTTAAGTAGTCTTGGCTTGTGGCATTAATACTTTTTCCACTTGTTACACATAATCACATATGTAGGAAGCAGTATGATGGAAAAGGCTTAGTAGTGTTACAATTTGTCAATTAGAGTTTTTATCAATTCTTGGATTTGTCTTCAGCTACTTCCTAATCGTGTTTTACGCAGTACTATGTGGTAGAAGCAGGGAGTTAGGAAGAGATAACCATTATCATCAGTCCTTGAAGTGATTTTCTTGTTTCTTTTATTTGCAGCAATATGGGTAGAGACTAATGCCATTAGAACGTGGTCATTTACTTTCAAGTCATTTCAAGTTATTCATTTCTTTCAAGTTCTTTTCCTTTACAAATTCAACAAGTAATTAGAAATCACCAATCACACACTTTCACTCATCTAGAACTCACTTTTCACACACTTGCACTCATCTGTCTATAATCATTACTCCATCTTAGGAAGATAAGTTAACCATAAACAACACCCCAAACGACAAAAGCTCTAAGAGGTTGCTTAAGTACATATAGTACACCCTCACTTCATCAGCTTACGAGCCCCGGGTTGACAATTAATGACATCAATTTAGGAACACTAAATTGACTAAACATTTTGGCGCCGTTGCCGGGGAAGTGAAATTAAGTAGCCATACTTAAAAAAAAAAAAAACATAAAAATTTCAAGGAAAGAGGTTAATAACCTATCCAAGTATGCTCTCCTCTTGCACTTCAAAGTGATCTGGAGGATCAGAAAGGAGAAAGTTATTGATTTAGTAGTTTCTTGAGTATGCTCTCTTCTTGCACCTAGAGTGAACTGGAAGATCAGAAAAAGAACTATTAACTTGACTTGAAGAAAAAATAAAAAATGACATGCATAGAGCTAGAGATTCTAGAGGACGGTTTTTAGCTAGAGCTCGAAGTTCAATTTTTACAAGTCCATCTGCTTCAAGGGATAGACAAGAGACACCCCCCTTATCTCCAACCGAAACTCCTAGTCCTAGAATTCCTGGAATTCAAGAGCCAAGAGTTGACTCTCCTACACCTTCTATTGAGTTTGAACCAGGAAGAGACTCTTCTCTTTCTCCTACAGGAAGACCAATTGTAATTGAGGAATTGGAATCATCTGAAGAAGAAGGAGAAATCTCTTCTCATTCACCTTTTGTAGAGGAACCAGAAGATTTTGAAATCCCTAGGAGAATCATCATGGCAGAGGAAGAAGGAGGAGGTAGAGGTAGAGGTAGAGGAGGAGGAGGAAATAACAATAACAATAATGGAGGTAGAGGTCCCATTGGAGGAGGAAATAGAAATGGGGATAATTCATTTGGGTTTCCCATTGTTAATGAGGATTCCCGAGCCACCATGAAAAACATATCACCATCTGTCCTCCCTAACTTCCATGGGTTAAGGACTGAGGACCCTGAAACATTCTTATTTGAGTTTGAAGTGGTGTGTCGAACTTATGACTACCTGGATGACTCTCAGAAACTCAAGTTGTTCCCTTCAACACTGAAGGATCAAGCCTTGAAATGGTTCATGGGGTTACTCACTCAATCCATTAGGACTTGGGATGAGATGAAACAGACATTTTTGGATAGGTATTTAGACTATTGCATGCCTACTAATCACAAGGACGAGGTTTTTAAAATGATACAAAAAGAAGATGAGAGTCTAGAAGATTTACTTGAAAGATTTCAATATAACTTGAAAAGAGCAAAAATGAATACCTTGGATGAAGAGACCTTAAAAGCCCTCTTATTAAAAGCCATCAGGGATGAATGGATAGACATCTTAAACATGATGGGGAAAGGGGATATTTCTCAACTTTCTCTCAATGACATAGCAGAACTTTGTATCCATCTCTCAAGGGGCAAATCAAAAACTCAAAAAGGGCCTAGAGATCCTTCTCTCCTTAGGGTGAATAAATCTGCAACAGGATCAGTGAGTAGGGTTGAAATCGGCAGTATGCTTGATGAATTTAAAACTGACATCTTAGGGAGTCTTAGTGAACAACTTGATACCCTTAAGATTCACAATAAACAAAAAGCAGAAGCTGAGGCTTTGGCTATCTTTTGCCCGAAATGTAGAAAGAAACATGCTTTAAGGGAATGTCCCTTAGATGCACACGTTGTAGAAACATGTGTAATTTGCTCAGAAACTCATGAGACCAAGGATTGTCCCTCAATTCCTGGCCTCAAAGCAGTCTTTCAAGAGGATCCAGATACACTTGAATCTCTCTGTTTTATTGCAAGGAGACCTTGGCAAGGACAACAGAATCAAGGGTTTAACAACTCTATGAATTCTCAATCCCAACCAAATTGGAATCCTTGGCAACAACCTTGGCCTCAACCTCAAAATGCTTTCCAAGCATGGATGCAAAGCATGCAAAATCCTTATGGGAGATTTGCTCAATTCTATCAATACCCTCCATCATTTCAGAATCAGCAAGCTCCCCAACTTCCAAACCAAGGTCAACAACTATCATTGCCATACCCTCAACAACAACAACCTCCTCCACAAAATCAAAATTCTCAATTAGCACTTCAATCCCAGCAGAAATCAAATCAACTTCCCTCTCAGCCATTACCAAATCCAAATAATAGGAACCCTCAAAATGCTTACATGATGGAAGGTCAACCATTCCCTACCTATATGGTTGTTCCTCTCAATGAAGTACAACTTAGATCAGGTAGAATCTTAGATCAACCTTCTACAAGTGTTCAACAACCAAGCATTTCTGAGGAGGAATCTCTCAAAGCCAATAAAGGTTCTGAAGTATCACTTCAAACCCAAAATATCCAAAAAGAAAAAGAAAAAGAATCAACCTCTACAACTCCCATAGTTGAGCAACCTACACCTTTAGCTACACCTCCCTTTCCTGAAAGATTGCAAATTGATAAAGGGGTGGAAAAGCAGATATGGGTGCCTGACTATAGCTTCCTAGATGAATTGAAGAATGTATGTATCAAGATTCCCTTGTTACAAGCCATTAAGGAAATTCCCATTCTAGCGAAGACAATAAAGGAGTTGAGTTTGAAGAAAACAGGAAAAAGAACCAGAGATACTAAAAAAATACATCTAGTTGGAAAAATTGCAGACATAATGATGGGTAAGATTACCATGCAAAAATATGTAGATCCCGGTAGCCCTATTGTCAAAACTCATATTAATGGGGTTGAAATCCCAAATACTCTGATTGACTTAGGGGTCGCGATCAACATCATGAGTAGACAGACCATGGATCAGTTAAAGCTTCCTAACCTTCTCTTTACACCTACTTTGTTGCAGCTTGCAGATAGATCAATCATTAAACCTGATGGTGTATTGGAAGATATTCCAGTCTCTCTAGATTCTTGGGAATATCCAGTTGATTTTATGATTTTAACTCCCAAGAACAATCTAGGAGGACATCCTCTTATTTTAGGAAGACCTTGGCTGGCCACAGCTGATGCTTTCATAAGCTGTAGGTCTGGAGACATGTATATATCAGATGGTAATTCCACCAAGAAGTTCAACTTGTATCCCCCAGCAAAAGCTATAACAGAAATAGGAGAAGATGAATGGGTAGAGGATGAAGATACTATTCAACCTGTTCTAACCATCTCTGAGATTAGTGAAGACAGTCAAATTCTAAATACATTAGAAAATTTTGAAGTATCTTTAGAATATGACTCTGAACATTTTCAGATAGATGCAGACATTGAATATCTCTCCTCTAGACAAATGTCTCTCTTCTCAATGGAAGAGTTTGGTAGTTCTACAGTTGAAATCTTCCCAGGAAAAACATTAAACATTAACAAAAACTTGGGAAGACCACAACAAGAAGAATTAACTAAACTGTTGCAAAAACATTCCACTGCCTTTGCATGGGAATACACTGACATGAAAGGAATCGATCCTAAGACTTGTATTCATCACATCTACATTGAAGAGAATAGCAGACCTATTAGGCAACCACAAAGAAGGATGAATCCAAACCTTAGGGAAATCGTGAAAGAAGAACTCCAGAAATTGCTCAAGGTAAACTTCATTTACCCCATTTCAGATAGCCAATGGGTTTCTCCCTTGGTTATAGTGCCCAAAAAGAATGGTAAATGGAGAGTTTGCATTGATTATCGAGAATTGAACAAGGCAACATTAAAGGATCATTTCCTTTACCTTTTATTGATCAGGTACTAGACACTTTAGCAGGTAAAAAGTATTTCTCATTCTTGGATGGTTTTAGTGGGTACAATCAAATTCAGGTAGCACCTGAAGATCAAGACAAAACCACATTTACTTGTCCTTGGGGAACTTTTGCCTACCGAGTACTCCCTTTTGGATTGTGCAATGCACCTGCTACATTTCAAAGGGCTGTATTAGGAATCTTTTCAGATCTGATTCATGATTGTGTAGAGGTATACATGGACGATTTCACAGTTTATGGTAATACATTTGAAGAAGCTTTGGAAAATTTGGAAAAAGTACTGGTAAGATGTAAGGAAACAAATCTTTCTTTAAGTCATGAAAAGTGTTTTATGATGTTTACTGAAGGGATTGTTTTAGGACATCATATTTCAGGAGATGGAATTAAGGTTGATAAATCCAAAGTTGAAGTCATCTCTAAGTTACCTGTTCCAAATTGCCAAAAGGATGTTAGAAGTTTTCTTGGGTTTACTGGGTATTACAGAAGATTTATTGAAAACTTCACTAGGATAGCATCTCCTCTTTTCAAATTGCTTACCAAAGACTGTGAGTTTAAATGGGATCCTGAGTGTCAATCTGCCTTTGAAGCTTTAAAGTCTAGAATATCTGAAGCACCCATCTTAAGGGGACCAAATTGGAAACTCCCTTTCCACATCTCTACTGATGCTTCAGATACAGCTCTAGGAGCTGTTTTGGGACAAAAGGATTTGATCCCTTATGCCATTTATTACACAAGTAAGAATTTGACTCCTACTGAGTTAAATTATACTGTTACAGAAAAAGAGTTCTTAGTTGTGGTACATGCAATCAACAAGTTTAGACACTACATAACCGGCTATGAAACCTTTGTCCATACTGATCACTCTGCCATAAGATATTTAATGAACAAACCTGTCACTAATGGTAGAGTTACAAGATGGCTTTTACTCTTACAAGAATTCAACATTACTGTGTTAGATAGACCTGGAAAACAAAACACAGTAGCTGATTTCTTGTCTAGAATCCAAAACACTAATGAGGATTCTCCAGTAGAAGATAAGTTTCCAGATGAATACTTGTTTGCAGTGACTACCAAGACTCCTTGGTATGCAGATATGGCTAATTATCTTGTTACAGGGAAACTTCCTCTACACTTATTTCCTAATGAGAAAAGGAAAATCATTCGAGAGAGTTCACATTATTCTTGGATTTCTAATGAATTGTTCAAAACAGGGCCAGATTGTATAATCAGAAGGTGTGTTCGGGAAGATGAAATGCCTGACATCCTTAAGGCATGTCATGATGAACCATGCGGCGGGCACTTTGCTAACAAGAGGACAGCCTATAAAATCCTTTCTCTAGGATATTATTGGCCTTCTCTCTTTAAAGATGCAAAGCAGTATGTTAGAAGGTGTGACAGCTGCCAAAGAGTTGGGAAACCAACTCCTTCAAATGAAATGCCTCTACAGCCTCAGGTATGCATCGAACCCTTTGAGAAATGGGCTCTAGATTTCGTTGGACCAATTAATCCACCATCAAAGCAAAAGAAGTATATACTGGTTTGTACTGATTATGTTACTAAGTGGGTAGAAGCAAAAGCATTGCCTTCTGCCACTGAAAATTCAGTTGTTCAATTTCTTTTTGAGGATATTTTCACTCGTTTTGGTGTCCCAAGGGAAATTGTGACAGATCAGGGCAGCCAGTTTACATCTAAATTGATGGAGAAGCTGATGGAGGAATATAAGATCAAGCACAGAACATCTACTCCCTACCATCCGCAATCCAATGGCCAAGTGGAATCTACCAATAAAGTTCTTGAAGGCATTATCACCAAGACTGTTCATCTTCATAGAAGAGATTGGGCGGAAAGGCTCCCTGAAGCCTTATGGGCCTATAGGACTACATGGAAGAACACAACAGGACATTCTCCCTATGAACTTGTTTATGGGAAGGAAGTCCTGCTTCCTATTGAGTTCCAAATCAAGACCTTCAAGATGGCAGTCCAATTGGGAATGAGCCTCTCAGAAGCTCAAAGACACAGAATGGACCAGCTAAATGAGCTAGATGAAATAAGACAAGATGCAATTCTAAGGACCGATCTAGTTCAGCACCAAAGATCTAAATGGCATGATCGTCATATCAAAGAAAGAAAGTTTCAGAAAGGAGATTGGGCTCTATTGTTTGATTCAAAATTCAAAGACTTCAAAGGAAAGTTTCAAACTCATTGGCTTGGGCCATATGAGATTGATGAAGTCTTTAGCAATGGAGCAGTTCGAGTAAAAACTATTGATGAATTTCATACTCCTCTTATTGTGAATGGCCACTGCTTGAAAATCTACCAGAAGCCATTCTCAAAAGAAGAGTTTGTCAAATTGTTCAAAGAAGATTCTGCAATCAGGTTGGTGGAGAAGGATTCTTCTCCTCCATCAGCCTAATCTTTGGTTTTTGAAAAAAAAAAAAAAAAAAATAAATAAATAAATGTATGAGCCTGAAAACCAATCTCTGATTGGCAGTCTCATACGGAAAACCTGAGGTGAAAATCAGGGCCACCTGACACCTCATGTTTTCCAAAAAAAAAACCCTCTTTCTCTCCTTATTTCATCTCATTTCATCATCACCACCATTTCATCCACCATTTCATTCATTTTCACTCCACCTCATTTTTTTTTTCATTCATCCATCCACCCACTACATTCCATTCCATCAATAAAGTCATTTTTAGATAGTTAAAGTTGTTTTTGTGCAGTCGGAGGTTACTACTGCAGATTCCGCAGCCATCTGAAGATTCTACAGCCATCTAACGATTTCGTAGCCCTCTGCACCTGCATGAAAAAAAACACAGTCTGTTTGAAATTTCTTTACAGCTCAGTAGTCATCAATAATAAATGGAAAATAGTCATGCAAAAATCAGTGAAGGGTTAGTGGCAAGTCATCAAAGGCAAATCTAAGCGGGAATCTGAGGTATGGTTCAAATCCTAAGCTTACAGTTATTTCATTATGCAAAGTTTTCTAGGTTATGTTTCTTGCCACTAAACGTAATGATTACCAGTCATGCGACCATATACCCACGTATCTCCCAAGTCTATCAGTCCTTGATTACCACGATTTTGAATTTCACTTGCGGCTGCTTCTTCCATTAAGATCCCGTACCTAAGTGACGTAACCTAAAGTACTACGTCTCTATAGGACATAACTCACGCAGCCAAGTGTAACTTTGAGACCGAAACCTAAGGACATAGCCGTTCCATTCATTATTCCATAACCCTTCTACCCTCTTACGCTCATATCATTTCACTTCCGCTGTTTCACTTCCACTCACACTGTTTCATTCCATCTACGTTGTGCTCACTACGCTGCCACCATTCACCATACTCTGTTTTTCCTCTCCGCTAATTCTAATCACCAATGGAGGTCTGTTACGGCCGTATCCAGAGCTAAAGCCGTGAATTGACTGTGTAAAGCCATTTTGAAGCCGTGTTCTAAAACCAAAGCCGTGAATTGACTGTGTAAAGCCATTTTGAAGCCGTGAATTGACTGTGTAAAGTTGTTTTTAAGCCGTGTTTTAAATAGAACAGAGCCGTAAGAGCTAATGGGGAAGCTTTTAAGGGCAGAACCGGAGGGTTCAAAGTTTCTGGAGGGTTATCCTCAGGTTAAAGAGGCATTACAAAAGGCAAACTGGTTACAATGTATCCAGAAGTTCAGAGGCCACCATAAGAAGGTTACGAAGGCCTTTGCACGGTCCTTCAGAGAAAGAGATAATCACGTGGAGATAGGGGATTTACAATTCACAGTCACTGAGAGCAGCATAGCACAAGCTACCTCACTTCCACAGACTGGAGAAAGGTGGTTTAAGAACCGGTCAGTTCAAGATCAGCAGTGGAAACGAATCCTAGAAAACCCAGGTATGGATACCAGCATCTTTACGAAAGGGATTCCTGTTTCTTATGTTAAGGAGGAATGGACAGTTTTACTCTTATTAGTGCAAAAAATTTTCACTTGTGAGGGAAGATTTGGGGTCTTATATGTTTATCATGCAAAGGTTGTGATGCATTTTCTAGGAGATGATATTAACCTCCCATACTTTCTACTTTCAAGTCTTAAGAAAATGTGTGCAATGATCCAAAGGAACCCCAGAAATATTGAAGCACATTTATATCATCACGGTCTTGTGAAATTGCTAGTTGAGGAACAATTGAAATCAAAAAGAGACACATGGGAGAGGTTTCTCATAAGAAATCATTTTCAAGAATTAGGAGAAACTTCTGGAGGATCCCCTCAAGTACCAAAAAGAAGTAGAAGAAAACGAGGAGAGGGGGTTAACCAAGAAACTATTGCCCAAACAGAAATCATTGTTCCTGATACCACAATTCCTGAAACAACTGCCCAAGAGGAAACTGTTCAAGAACAGTTTGATGAGGAAACTGATATACAGCATCCTGAACAGGAAATTGATCCTGGATTTACTGAAGATGATAACCAAGCAGCCCAAGGAATTATCACTGAAACTCTTTCAGAACTTGCTCAAGAAATTGCTCAGAAAAGAAAAGAAGGGAAGAAGAAACAAAAGCAAGATAAAGGTAAATCTGTAGTCTAAGAAACTCACCTCACTCCTGAGAATTCTAGTGAGGAAGACACTCAGCCCTTAGCTCAAAGAATGGCCAAACTCCATAAAACTGCCCTCTCTAAAAAGGTGGAAAAACAGAAGCAAAAAGTACCAAAAGAAAAACAAAGTACCACCTCTGTAAGAAGGAGCAGCAGATTACAAAACAGAAAAGTAGGGGCCACAAAGGGTAAACAGTCATTCTTCATTGAATTAAGCACACCCCAAAAAGGTGCTACAAGTCCTGACTTGGAGAAAAGTCCTCCACACGCTGAGCATATTGAGACTAGTCCTCCACGTGAGGAAAGTCCTTTTGAACATGAACTTGAGCATGAACACGGATCTGAATTTGATTATGAACCAAGTCCCAAAAAGTCACCTGAAGTTGACCCGGATCAGTAGAAAATGTATAATTATCTGGAAACATTGGAGCAAGCAGCTGCTGGCCCAAGCAATGTTCAACCTTTAGAGCAACAAGTCCACTCCTTAAAACAGGAAATTTTTGAGATTGAGGTTCTAAATCGACATGTTATGCAAGAAAATGAAAAGTTGAAAGAACAAGCCAAGTTGGATAAGGTGATTCATGATAACACCATGTTACATTTGGGCCTGTGGCAAAGAAGTAACAAAAAGATAAGGAAGAGATGCAAAAGGCTAAGCAGAGCCTTGATCAACCTAAAGTTCAGATGCTTAGTAAAGAAGCCAAGGGTCAATGTGTCTACACAGAGAAAGAAGAGGAGGTTGGATGTCTTGGCAGAGGCATCACAGCAGGTTGATTAATCAGTGTTTTTGCATGAGGACATGCAATGCCCTCGTAGTGGGGGTATGTAGAGTCTCTACTTTACACCTTATCATCCATCATTACCTACTGTTTTCATCACTTTCCTCTCTCTTTTGCCTCATTTTCCACCCAGATCATTACATTAGTTGTCATTAAACATGATCAAGTGAGCTTTGCTAATGGGTAATTGTTTTGTTTAGTTTTTGACGTATTTACAAGCATTCCACAGCCATCTGCTGATTCCGCAGCCATCTGATGATCCCGCAGCCATTTTGTTGATTTCCCGGTTCCACGTGCTATTTTGCAGAACAAGCCACATGGGCATGTTGGAATATATGTGCTCGAGGTTCCTGTGCCATCAGTTCATCCAGCCACGTCGTCCGTACCTCCGGTCAAAGGGGGTCAAGTTACGGTCAAATAAAGGCAGCTTAACGTTGATACGTAAGCTGTTTGATCACGTCGGTGGAAAAGGTGACTTGTCCGTGTTTTGTAAGCCGCGGGGGACATGATCCAATGCTGGATTCATTGCCCATATCGACCAGGACCTCCAGCTCGACCATGAAGCATATGACGTGTCCACTGCACCTTTAATACGCATGACAGTCAGTTTATTTTCTGTTTTATGCTTTACGCATTAGGCCATCTTGCAGATGCCTATATATACTTGCGTCTGCGTACGCTTATGTTAACTTTTTTAGCTGTTGTAGTTTATGAACTTGTGAGAATTTTAGTACGTTTCTGAACTCTGTTTTTATAGAGCTGTTCCAGCACTTTTTGACTATGTATTTCTGCATATAAAGTAATGGAAACAGTGTTGTTTTGAAGTTTTAGAGCATCTGAGTTTTCTGTGGATGATATGAATGGAGGGCCCCTGTTCGTATTAGCCTTGTAAAGTATTTCATGTTTATACTTCTGCAATTTCTTTATTTTACATATAGCATTTCCTTTTCTTGAGTTATGTACAGCTTGATTTCTTTTCATTGCTGCAGCCTTTATTTTCACTGATCAGATTTGCTTCTTTGCAGGTTTTTACCCGGGATTGAGTGTGTTGTATTTGCTTTAAAATCTAATGGTAGTTGCAGTTGTCTGATTCGTAATGCTGACCTTTTTACTCTGTTTTCTAGATTAGTTTTTAGCTTAGTTTTACAAGTTGGATGCTAACTAATTTATGTTCTCTTTATCATGAATGGTTTATCTTTCAAGGGAACAGAACACTAATTAATTGCAGCTTGTTTTTGAGTAGTCTTGGCTTGTGGCATTAATACTTTTTCCACTTGTTACACATAATCACATATGTAGGAAGCAGTATGATGGAAAAGGCTTAGTAGTGTTACAATTTGTCAATTAGAGTTTTTATCAATTCTTGGATTTGTCTTCAGCTACTTCCTAATCGTGTTTTACGTAGTACTATGTGGTAGAAGCAGGGAGTTAGGAAGAGATAACCATTATCATCAGTCCTTGAAGTGATTTTCTTGTTTCTTTTATTTGCAGCAATATGGGTAGAGACTAATGCCATTAGAACGTGGTCATTTACTTTCAAGTTATTCATTTCTTTCAAGTTCTTTTCCTTTACAAATTCAGCAAGTAATTAGAAGTCACCAATCACACACTTTCACTCATCTAGAACTCACTTTTCACACACTTGCACTCATCTGTCTATAATCATTACTCCATCTTAGGAAGATAAGTTAACCATAAAACAACACCCCAAATGACAAAAGCTCTAAGAGGTTGCTTAAGTACATATAGTACACCCTCACTTCATCAGCTTACGAGCCCCGGGTTGACAATTAATGACATCAATTTAGGAACACTAAATTGACTAAACAGGTCCTAGCCTAGCTGCAATCAGAGAGGGCTCTCTCTTTATAATTTAGCTTTGTTTTGGGTTGATTTTAGGCTAGTTATGGTGTTCTTTGGGTTTTGTTTTGATTTTGGTGGGAAGGATGATGTTTTCAAGCAGATTTGGTATGCATAGTGTGAGAAGTTCAAACCATAGGGCGTGGAGTCATGGATTAGGGCTTGTTGTTGCGTTTTCTTGGTCACAAGAGGAATACAGAGCAGGATAGCTACACATAAAACAATACCAATTGCTGAAAAAGATGGAATGAAGGCCAGAGATGAAAGACAACTAAGAATCTTTCATCAGCTAATAGAGAAGGAAGGTGAATGAATGTTTATCTAGGAGCAGTCAAGAATTCCTAAATAACAGTGATATGTGAAAGAAACAGTGTAAACATGATCATTTAAGTATGCATATTCATAACTATTCCTGAGGAAAACATGTAGAAATAACAAAAATTGAGGATAGAGTGTTGTTAAGCAAATTCTAAACTATTCTTCCTTTCTGCTATTTAGATGGTGGCACATAGATGATATAGCAAACATAAAACTGAAAACAGAGGAAAGAAACACTTATTGAGCCATCTAGTAGCACAGGAATTCCACAGTCACTCTTCAGCCATTAAAAACACAACAGATAGTTCAACATCCAAGCATTCCAGCAGTCTTTGATTATAGATGCTTTCCAAATATACAGCGCAAGTTTAAGCTCTGGATTATCAACCAACCAACCCTTTAAACAATGAATCAGGGTGGTTTTTATAGGGAAAATATCCCAAAAATATCTATTACAGCAGATCTTAAAAATATCTGAGGGAAATGAGTGTTTTTATCTAACTTATCCTGAAATGAATGCATGAAATATCAATCTAAGTGTTGCACTGGGGCAGCCGCCTCAAAAATGAGTTGAAATCTGTCCTTTGCTGTTATGCGCTGGCCATTTATAATAACTGCGCATTGGTCTCTGCTCCACTGCTCTTGAGTGGCTTTGATGTGCATTAACTGTGATCTGAGAGCCTTAAGTGGCTTCACCGCTTTCTTTGACTTTGCTTGGGGGGCTATTTAATGTTTTCCTACTTTGATATTAAGTCCTCCACTGATAAATATTAACTGATATGCTTTGCCGCAACACTGATACTCTTTAACATTGAATCGGGACCTTTTCTTTCACTAATACACTTTGCCGCTTCAAAATCGCCCCTTTATGGCCACTTATGGCAAGATTCGATTTGTGTTGCGCCCTTTGTGGCCTTTAGAGGTATATCGGCGCTGGCCGATCCAAAATAGTGAAAAAAATCAGAAGAAATGTCGAAAAAAGGAGGAATTGGTGCTGAATGCCTGCTGAGGCAAAACCCTGTTGATTAGAGCCAATCTGTGGTCGGAGCGATCGAAAAATACTGATAAATGATCAAGCTTCCTTCTGCATTGCAGCGTATGCAGGCGCCAAGCTAAAACATGAAGAAATGGCCCTTTTCCTTATAAAAGGCAAAAATGCCTTTTAAACGTGAAATTTCATGAAAAATGGGCGGGGAGCGATCACTGTAGCTGCAAACAGATCTGGGCCGTTGGATCGCGCGAAGGCAGATCCAACGGCTAAGAATGCATCGCAATATCGCTTATCGGGGGTCATGGAGGCGGGGAATGTTGCATATATAAAAAACTTGCGATGGGCCGATCGCCGATATCGCATCGGCGATCGACCATCGGGGGCGAATGGGCAATGCATTATTACATATGGGCGGGCGAAATGGCATAGCGCGACATGATCCGAACCGTCGGATGCGTGGGATGATTGGACGACTGCGGATAAGTCAGCGCATTGGCGATCAGCAGGGACAGGGGTGCAGGCCCTTTGTATTATTTGCGATGCGATATGGAATGGCTCCGCTTATGTGCTTTCTTCTTAAGCTTCTTTCCCATTGTTCCACGGATCTCCTTTAAGCGATCAAGCCTCTACCAAAGGACCTGCTCTGATACCAATTGTTGGAAATAATACTGAGAGGGGGGGGATGAATCAATATTATCTAATCAATTGAACTTTTTAAATTTCATACTCAGATTCATATACGCTACTTTAGTTAAGTATACCCGCGTATATACGCGACTGTGTCTATTGCAACTAGCGTATAACCATTAAATTCATGATTCAGTCATGTGATCTTCAATGGATGCATCAGAACATTATTAGCCATATTAACAGTCAACAGTAGCAGTAAAACAGATAGATCAACACACATAAGCAACACACATGAACACCATGATATAAGGTGGAAACCCAATGTGGGTGAAAACCACCTGCTGCAATTCGTTTCTATCTTCCTTTATTAAGAAACTTCTTTTACAATGTACTGGTGCAGTCCTTTACCAGCACGCAGGCTACAACATGCAGAAAGCTACAACCTTCTCTCGTTCTCTAGACTCTCCTGGAAGGGAGCTCCAACCCCCTTTGCTCTTGTACTAGCTAAGATACTAGTACGTAGGCACCGGCCTACAATCTTCTCTCCTCCAGGTACCACGTTTCATACATTTTCAGACTGGATACTCCTGAAGCACAACACTATAATCTGAAGGCCACGTTTCATCCAATTTTCATACTGGACCCATAAATATCATTGAAGCTCAAAACAATCACTACTAGCATCATCAATCTCTGAATCACTGAAACACTGAAACCCTGTCAATCAACACAGTCACAGAACTCTGCAAAATCAATCAGAACCAACTGTATCATTAAAAACATGCATCAGAGTGCATACACTACTTGGAAGTGTTGAATCTGCGTGTATACGCAACTTCATCAAGGTGAACCAGCGTATATGTCATTAATTACTTATTCATAACTTCTCTGCACTTCCTGACTTCAGACATAACCAGATCATTACATACACAAGGATAATATATGTGTTAGCGCCCAGATCTAGTCCATCAGATCACATAAATATGAGTCATTATGATCTTGATCCATATTAGTTCTCATCCATCAATACACAATCATCCAACCAAGATATGCAGAATACTGACACCATTAAACAGTCATCAGAACTCATCAATAGTCAAAACCACTTGTAACTTCAGACATCATAGCTCAGATGGTATACGCTACTATGATGAATCAAACCCGCGTACATACGCACTTTTTCCAAGGCAAGCCCGCGTACAGATCTAAAAATATTTTCTTATAACTTTGCAGTTGTACCAGACATCAGTCATACTCATAACATTTATATTACATGTGTTAGTATGCAGATCTAGAATAAGCATAATCAACCATATAAAGATAGTTCATTTCAAACCATTTGATCCCGATCTCTCCTTAGATCTTGTTCTCCATCAACCGGTGAGATCCCTCCTTAGCTCAGATCAAGCAATGCATCATCAACCCATAACCTGCATACTGGATCTCATACTTCATCAGATATTCAAGACTTTCTGAATGCCATTGCCTAATGATCTTCCTCTCCTTTTATAGTCTTAGGCCTTGCTCAATACCACGGACCAAAACCATAATAAAAAAATACCATCGACCCAATACTTGGGATCAACACTTATGGGTGCAATACCACGGACCAAAACCATAGGTCTAAATACCACGGACCCAAAAATAAGCTTTCTGACATGTACGCGCTTTTCCGTGCATAAAATTGCGTGTATACCCTACTTGGTATATAGCGAACCTGCGTATACGCGACTTGGTATATAGTGAACCTGCGTGTATACCCTACTTGGTATATAGCGAACCTGCGTGTATACCCTACTTGGTATATAATGAACCTGCATATATACTCTTCTTTCTTTATTCTTTGTAGTTTGATCATCAATTCTTTGCTACTGACCTACTGCACTATAGTCTGTCATCTTGCCATCAAGGACAACACTTGTATCATAATGCCAACAATCTCCCCTTTGGACTTGATGGCAAAGCTAACTTGTCATACTAAGAACTGACATCTGATTCCTTTGAGCTGTCCTGCATCCCATGTATTCTGTCACATCTGATATCTCTTCTGAAGATTCATCTGGTTATAAATAAGTGAGATGTTCTTCTATGAGTGGGTTGCCATCAAGTACAACACATGCATCATAATGCCAACAGCGCTAAGGATAGAAATCTTAGGCTTGAAAGGGGGAAATAGAACTTGTAGAATGAGATATGAGTGCTCCTAAGTAAAGCAGACCTTTACTTAGGCAAATTTTATGAAAAATGATGAATTTAAGAGATGTCAAGCAGATCTTGACCTCTTTAGGGGAAGTTAGTGAATGATTTGGGGACAAGGAAGAAGGGGAAGTTAGACATGCCCCGCTTGAGCTCCTCCAAAAGGATCTTTGCCTTATACTTGTGATCTGAATAGATTTAACACTTGAAAACATGAAATGAGTCACAATTCATCATTATGCCACCTCAGAACTACCTACCCAGCCTACTTACCTAGCATTTTCTCTTCTTTTTGGTTTGGGTGCACTTGAACTAGCAAACCCAGCTTTTCAACTTTTCTTTTTGCTATCCTCCTATCTAAATCGATCCTTATTTCTTCCAAGGGCTCAGATTAAGCAGTTGAGCGCCCTTGCTTCTCTACCTATCTACAAATCTGCCAAGATTAAACAGTTTGGACAGATATTCATTCTCTATCTTCTAAAACAAACAATTTAAACCTAGGGAAGCCAAGATTAAGCTGTTTGGCTTTCCCTTAACTGTAAAACTCTTCAAAAATGGTATGATTCTTCAAAAATGGAACTTCTTGGAAATATGGAACCTTGCAGCATGAAAAGATGACATATTTGGCATTTTCAACTGTCAATCATGAAATATGAACACCTATTGCAATAGGAGGCTAACAAAAACTATTGCAATTTGGAAGTTCTTTTGTGCTTTGGTGGTTGTATAACTATAATCAATCACCAATATCTAACATACTATACAGAATATGACATTTGCATTATTTTTTTATTTTATTCTTAAAATGATATAATATGTTAAAAAAAGAAATCTAACCAATCAAAGATATCAAAATCTAATTAAATGAAATTAATGTTAAGTTTTGATTTTATTTATTTATTTATTTTTTAAATATGAGAATTAATAGTAAAACCCCAAAAAAAAAATCTATATATATCATTAAGGACTACTAACCTTAAATCATAGATTTTACACCACTCACTATATAACCATAAGAGTTCAAAATTAAAAATTAAAAAATAAAATTATCCTAATTTATAAGATAACATAAAAATATATATTTTTTTAAAAGTAATTTAAAAAAAAAAAAAAAAATTATAATATGCTATATGTTTTAAAAAGTATTCCATATCCATCTTAATTCCAGATTTATTAAGCATCGAGAGGGATCAAATCTCTTTTGAGTGCCAAACTTAGAAGAAATGTTTGTAACTCTAGAGATTTTATCCCTCTTGGGGCTTGATAGTTCGACAGTTAAGATAACTCTAGGCTGGTTTAGTTATTAATAATTAATAATTATAATTATAATTTTATTTTATTATTATTATTAGCCCAAAGCTTCCTATTTCAACTTAAGGTGGACGAGGATGTGTTGATTTTTTTTTTTTTAATTAATTGACAACTTAGATTAATTCTCAAGGGAATATGCTCAACATATGCTTCGTTTAAATGCTTATCAACCACTATAGTGTGTTAGAGAGTTTGTTAGGTTGCATTGAATTTTAATAAATTTAAAAAATTTGATGTCCTAACGCCCAACAATTTCCTAGGGATTTTCAAAGCATACCTAATTTTAGAAAAAATGCCTTATATCTTGGTTGTAAATGATAGAAATCGTTCAACACCTTCTTTTTTAATAAAGACCTAGGATTCGTAAGGGTTAATTAAAATCGTCCACAGGGTCTTGGATAAACGGTGATCGGGTGTTGTGTTAAGGCACTCCTTGATGTGAAATCACTGGTTCAATTCTCTACCCCGATCGAGGTGATATATTGGACATGATGAAGATGTAGTCCTCCCAAGCTTACAAAAAAAATGGTTAAGTAAAATCAAAGTTCATAATAATATTTTTGTTATATATTTATCAATGGTAGATATAAATAAAGCCTTTGGCTATATCAACGACATTAATATTTTCAATGTGGTTGTTTTAGTTTAATTGATTTTTATTTTTATGTAATTTCACTCAGTCAAAATGTTTTAATTAATAAATATAATTAATCATTTTATTTTTATTTTTATGTTATTTGACCGAGTCAAAATGTTAGATAACATAACCTGACATGACATTAACAAATTTTGATTATTATTATAATTATTATTATTAACCCATTTTTTTATGAAACTGTGTAGAGGATTCTTATATCTTGTCCAATGTTTCGGGTGGACACTCCACCCATTTTCAGGACCTGAGAATTGCATGATCACAAATAAGCGTTGTTAATTCTTTTATAGATGACAGTTAAAACAACTAATCCGAAACTTCTATCTATAAAAGAATTCACAACGCTCTTTTGTAATCATACAATTCTCAGGTCCATGACGATGGGTGGAGTGTCCACTCGAAATTTTGGACATGATATAAAAATCATCCACACATTTTCAAGAAAAAAAAAAAAAAACTCTCAATATGAATAACTGTAGAAATATACATTCTCTCATAACATGACATTACAATATCTCTTCCATACTAGGTTGGAGAGTGTCTCTTGACACAAAAATGTAATAAAAACAAATTAAACAAATATTTATAATATATTTTAATTGTGAAATGAGATATGATTTTTTAGCATGTGGTATTGCTGAGCTATGATATTGTAGCAAAGTCTATTTACAAGTTAATAATATCTAAGGTAAAGTCGAGGTGAATATCCATGGTTAAAAATCTTATTATATTTTGAGTTTTATGTGTTTATTATTTTAATTTATATGGTAAAATGGATCTTAATTTATAGCTACTTATATTTTATATATTTTAATGTGATAGAGGGTTTAGATATATCTCAAAAGTAATTAATCTTTTTGCTTATAGATTTAATTATTTTTTTTAATAAAATAAAATTCAAATCAAATATTTATAAAATATTTTGATTGTGAAACGAGAGATGGCTTTTGGGCATGTGGTATTGATGATCCATGGTGTTGTAACAAAACCTATTTACAAGTTAATAATATCTATGGTAAAGTGGGCATGAATATCCATGGTTAAAAATATAGTTATATTGCAAGTTTATTGTAAGTATTAAAGTTCCTATGTGCTTAATTAAAACATGGTTAGGATTCGAGAATCATTATTTGAATTTATAAGGTAAAATAGATCTTAACTTATATATATATATATATATATATATATAATATATATATATATATATATATATATATATATATATATATATATATATATGATGATGATGACCTGGACGAGCAACTTAAGGCTCTTCATGATTACTGCTCAAAGATGGGTATGACCATTAACACTAACAAGACTAAAGTCATGATCATTAAATCCAAAAAGTTCAACCATGGTAATTTCGTTTATGATAAAAATTACTTAAAGCAGATTTATTCTTATAAATATTTAGGTGTTGATGTTCATCGTCAGCTCAAATTGTTGTAGGGAAAAGTATCCGACTCGGATGACCCTATCCCACTCTAAGGGTGATAGTACCTCAGCAACAACTGTAAAGAAAACTACTTAAGGTTTACTTCTTTATGAAAGCAAAATAGAGTGGATAAATGCACTAACCGTTGCCTTGCGCTTAATGTCGAATCCAAACTCTTCTCTATGGTTGCTTGCTCCCAGCTCCTTGCTCTATTGCTGGCCCAGCTACAATGAGATCCTGCAAAATGGCAAAGAAGGAAACTACAAGCAACATGCAATCATAACTGATTCAAGGATTAGTGTAAACCAAATATACAATTATCACAATATATCATTGAAACAAGAGCATATAGAAGAACCTCAATAGCTTTTATTAATGAAGAAGTAAAGGTTCTGAGAGTGTTACAACCATTTAAGGCTCCAATCCAGCAACACCTCCCAGCAGAAAGAATTTCTCCTCTTCACCTCCCTCAAGCAATCACCCAATAGCTCTATAGTGAAACCAACAGCATATCATTACTTTGCACAAAATTCCAGCCTCCCTTGAGCTCATAGGAGAGAGCTCAATATATAGATGAATTGAGAAAGGATGAGTCAGCTTGCAACTGATGTGTAGCTGCCTTGTGTCCTCTCTCTCTTCAGTTAATCTTTAGTTGATCTTCAGTTCTTGAGTCCACTTGGAGAACCTTGCTTCCACTTGGAGAAACAGAGCCTCTGACTCATCACAAGGCGAAATCCCTGATCCAAGTGTCATTTTTGGAAGATTCCAGAGCAATGACTCATTGTGCCACTTGTCCCATCTCGCTCAGCGCAGGTGGCCTTTGTTCCACTTGCTTTGCAACGCAGGTACACCATGGAGCAGCTGAGTTTCAGCGCAGAAGCCTAGTGGAGCACCTGCTTTGATTTCAGGATTGCTTGTTTTTGAGTGTTTTCAGGTGGAGAACTGATCTGAGAGCTGTTGGTTTGCTGACCTTGTTCCTCTAGGGGTAGGAACATCATGTTTAGGTAACTTTGGATCCCTTGGATTATTGACAATTCATACCTGTTGCTGTAAGGCACAAAATTGTCTATAACAGATGCCCCCTAAAGTATGAGGTCGTTTATCGGGTGAAATGCTTTATTGAGAGGATCCGAAGTTCATTCAATCTGCTGAGAAGTGTCCTGTAATAAGATACAATACAATACATTATTTTTCATACATTTTCATGATCTAGCTGAGGCGGGCATTCCCATGCTCAGCTTTATAAATACATTTTGGTACATAGAACAGACGATCGTCTGATTGTAGACTGATAATTCTCTGCTGAAATTATCATCCTTTGAGAGGGATGATCATCTGCTGTAATGATGTACATATCAAATGTCTTTATGTCCTGAATATATATCGCAGCCCGGATGGATGAAACTAGATCCGGGGTCTTCAATCTCTTCCGATCTTCACTCGATGTACAAGTCGATCCATGTGAGAATT
This sequence comes from Pinus tabuliformis, assembly GCA_031772625.1. NCBI lineage: Eukaryota > Viridiplantae > Streptophyta > Pinopsida > Pinales > Pinaceae > Pinus > Pinus tabuliformis. The sequence goes on along the minus strand of CM062807.1, from coordinate 1,168,329,177 downwards.
TCTTGAAGTCGAACATGGAAAGACATCGCTTGATTACCGGTCAATGATGTAAACCGTTAACAAGCACGAGAGGAATCACCGATAAGGATGATGACCCTCAAGGTACGGCAGTACAATTCACATGGTGGGAATAAAGGACTTGGCGTCGACCACCATGCAAAATCTTCTGGTCGAAGGTCATTGATGTATACCTGTCGCCGGAAGTGAGAAACTTGCCATTGAGGCATGCAAGCTTCAAAGTACTGAAGGGGTTGTTCCTAGATCAACTCCTTGGATAATGAGTTGATGTCGACAAGGAGTGATCCGTCAAAGGAGGGCCTTAATGAATCCCACATCAGTGACACGGAACGGAGCTAGTGATTGTGATGAGGTGAAAACAAACTGTGATGTATGATTCAGGGCGGCGGTCATGAAATGGATGAAGGACAATGTATGGCAGTGGATGGGACACGGTTGACTCTTTGCAGAACCACATCTCTTGAACATATAACGACACTGATGTGATGGATTGGTAGCATTACCCCAATTGTGGATGGTGTGGCGAGGACCATGGTTATGAGACCGGTGAATGAAACAACCCAACCCGATGTGATACGGAGGACAAAGTGTCATGTTCAAGAGTGACTTGCTACCATTAATGCTGTGAGGTTCTCCCAATTTTTCCCCAGTCATTGCTGACCAGTACCTCTTTATTTTTGTCAAGCTTGAGGAGGATAACATATGCTTGTTCTATAACCTGCCCTTCGGGCAAGCCCATCGCTATGTTTTAACGAGCCTAGCGATAGGGAAACTCGTTCTCGTCTAAAGACAAGTTTGTCGCTATTTAATCATTTTAACGAGTCTAACGACAAGGAAAACTCGGTCCTTTTCATTTTTAGAGAGTCTGAAAAGGTACGAAAAGTTAACTCCAAAATTCCTTTTTCGTCATCTAATCCCTTAAGTCCGAAAAAGTATAAAACAATACAGAAGGGATGAATTTTCGATTGCTTTAACAAGCCGACCAAAACAAGCGCTCGATCTTTTTGTGCAATAATCCCTCAGGTCCAAAAAGATTAAAATCTAGAGGAGGGATAGCTTTCTGGTCGCTTTAACGAGCTGGAAGGCCAAAACTCGGCAAACTTTTCATATTTTACAAGTCAGTGAAAAGAGCTCAAAGAAGACTCGTCTTTTGAGGAACGAGTGATGAACAGGGCAGCAGCAGATTCCAGGTACAGGTTGGAATTTTCCAATCACGGCAGTGTCACAAGGATGGCTTAGTGAAATCACTCTTCGCAGCTGTTCCTCAAAATGGGTAAACAAACATATGGAGATGAACGATTGGCCAAATGAACGGATGGAGGTGAGACTGCAAGAACACGACCAAGGGCTTTAATATGGCTGTCAAAGGTTACATTTCTCAAGGTTATTTACCGGTTCATTTTTTCTGGGTGAGCTTGAACTCTAGGGAAGATTGCTCACAACTTATGTTTATTTTTTAACGAGCATGAACTATGTGCTAAAACTGCTCGGTTCTTGCGTTTATTTTTTAACGAGCATGAACTGTGTGCTAAAACTGCTCGATGATATGTTTGCATGCCACCAGCATAATAACGCAAATCGAGGTGCATGCCCCCCAAGCTTCATTGCATTCAACTTTGTTGGTTGGAATGAAGGTTTACCATTGAGATCTGGAAAGGGGATCGTTTCATTTTTTAATGAGGTTGACATAGTAAAAGAACTATCCTCATTGCCCACTGTATTTACAGTACTCGATAGAAAATCGAAAACTGAAGGATGATAAAGGTTATTTTGAGTATCTTCCCCACAACCCGGGAGAAGGGAACGATGGTGGGAATCATTCCATGGCGCCCCGTCAATTACCATTGATTGGACTATTCCTTTGTCGGTTCCATGCACTCGCGACCAAGGACTTAAAGGGGTGCCATATTCTCTAGACCTATCTATCCAAACGCTTGATGAGCGTTGATTTGGGGTTGCCCCCCAGGCCAAGAAAATTGATTGCTACAATACTTCCATTGGGCTTGGGGACAAAACCTTTGCATGATCCATGCTGATATCGTTTTCTGACATCTTTTGTGCGGAAGATATCATATTGCAGGTTCCTACTGTCGCCATTTCTCCCACAATGAATGTTGGCGGAAGGGTGAAAGTTCCCATTAATGTAGGATCTTTTAGTAGGCCTACTCCGATATTTTGAAACGAATGGTCGCTTCCATGGATCAGAGGAACGCTTCCTGTAACTTGTGAACCATTAGGGAGGAAATTTTGTTGGTCAATGATCGTAATCCTTCCTTGAAAAGGGAATGCAATTTTCCTAAAATAGGTCGACACAACAGCTTCCATGGCATAAATCCATGGTCTTCCCAGTAGGATGTTATAGTCAAGATTGCCATCGATGACTTCAACATCTATTTCTACTGTTTTGCCCCCTAGTTCAACTTTCAAGTTACTAAGGATACCGTAAGGGGTATATGTCCTTCCGTCGAATGCTTTTAATGTTGTCGATGATCGTGACAAGGTTGGAGATCCTAAAGTTTTCCAGCAACTCATCGACATAATACATGTCGATGCCCCCTCATCAATAATCGTTCTATGAATTGTTTTGTTGAGGGCTTTCACTTGGACGAGGAAAGCTAGTTGAGCTGGTAACTGAGGATCATACCCTTTGTGATCAAAGGATACCAGATTGGAATCTTTAGGATCCACCCCACCAATTGCTGATAACAATGCCTGCCTTTGGGATGGGCAATGTTGTAGTACCTCAAGAGTCGACATAGCAGATGGCGATTGCGCCAAATCTTCCACTATGTTATAATGCTGTGCCGCTCTGGCACGAGGATTAAAGGTCGACTTGTGTACTACTCCCTTTGGCAGTTTTATTGTTAATTCATGTATGATGGGGGGTACAACTTCTGCCGAAGTTGTTGTCGAACTGCTAGGTTGATCTTTACCTTTATCGTTCGACACCTGTGGATTCCCGTAATCTTTGTTCCTTGTCGAAATCAAAGCATCATTCTGTTGCTTTGATATCGATAACATAAGCACTTGCGACGGTGAAGCATTTCCACTACCAACCAGATTTTTTCCTCGATCGGGAAACGGATCAGTTAACATAGCTGGAGTTTGCGAACTCTTTAAGAATCTTTTTAGATCAGCTTTGTATGGACATTCTCTCGTCCAGTGATCCTCATCACATATCTGACACCCATAAGGTGGTTTCCTATCTCGAGGAGGGCTTGAGGAAGTTTTTCGAGGAGATGATTCTCCTTGTTTCTTCTTCTTCCCTTTGTTTTGTTTCTTCTTGCTTCCTGGTTGATTGGTTTCTTTGCCTTTATCTATCGATACGGCATTTACTTCCGAAGCAAGAACTTCTTCATGCACATTTTGATTCGAATCCTTACGGGCTTTCTTCTGATTGGTCCTTTTCGGATTCGTGTTTGCTGTGCCAATCACACCATCGCCGGCATGAGAGTCACTATTTGATTTAGGAGGAGGAGGGATTGAAAACTCTGGTCTAGGGGCGTCTGGTATTTTGTCATAGAGCGTGCCAGACTGAGTATATACTAAGTCCAAATATTGTGCACGAGCGACAACCTGCTCTTCTGTTACGACTCCCCCCTTTGCCACATCTTCCGTTATGGTCGGAAGTAACGACTTTATAAACCACTCAGCTAAAAGCTGATCAGGAACGTATGTTTTAACCATTCTTCGTCGACGTCGCCACTCATGTATATGATCTGATATATGAGTTGCGATTGTCTGTTTGAAGTTAGTCAATATCTCTGTTCCGGTTTCATACCTTATTGGTAATTGAAAGTGGGTTAAGAACGTCGTGGCAAGGGAGCTAAAATTGTCGAACGAAGCTCTTGGCAATTCTATATACCATTTCGCCGCTGGACCTGTCAATGTCCTCTGAAAGAGGCAAAGCCTTATCGAATCATCATTTAAAGTGTTCGACGAACACCACAGATGAAATGTCATCACATGATTCGACGGGTCTTCACCTGGATTTCCATTGAATTTAGGAATGTCGGATGGAAGTTTGTGCGGGATCACTGGCCACCATGGGGCATAAGCAATTGGATCATTGGTTAACCGATGTAAATCAGGCAACTCTAAAGTCGCCACGAATGGTAACTGTTGATTCAAGTTAGGTGAAGCATAACCAGGGTACGATGGAATCGCCTGAACAGTTGGTCTTTGCATACCAGCATAATGGAGTTGATGTTGGTATGACTGATACGGTTGATGGACTTGACCACTATAAAGTGGTTGATTTTGACCATTTTGGATATATGGTTGTCCCGTATTCGCAAAGATTTGTTGTTCAGAACCCTGGTACACTTGTTGGAATTGTGGCTGTTGGTATTGCACTATCCACGGTTGCGACACCATGGGTTGTTGCGCTATACTAACCATTGGACCAAGATGTGGGGTAGTTGTACCCGATTGTACTTGTGTTGCCCCACCAGTAGGCGACTGTGGTTGGGTCGCAGGGTCAAGGGGCTGTTGCATGAGAACCTGAGAAATCTGAGGTTGACATACAACAGGCATCATTTGAACTTGCGACACGGTTACAATAGCCGGTGTAGTTGGGATGTTCGTCACAGGTACACACTGTTGCATAGAATATACAACTCTTGGTGGTTGGGATAGCATAGGTACCCAACTACTCGTTGCAATTCCACCATAACTTGAATAAGGTTGAGAACTCCCGTATGGGTACCCTCCTGGAGGGGGTAATGAAAGGGCATACTGCCCCCCATACGGTGGTAATCCAGAACTCAAGGCAATTAATTGTCCTGGAGGACTGGATGGCCTAATTAGATTCCCAAAAGGGTCAATTTGATGAGTCTCACCATAAGAGTTACCAGACATTACTCCGGAACAAACAAGAACAGACCATACTGTCGAGATAGTCCCTTGGTGGACTCCTTCTAGCGATTGAGAGCTAGTTGGGACAGATGGTATGCCGGCAAACATTGTTGGATTTGCAGCAGGTAATTCTGCCGTCGCCGTGTCATTAGACACAGTCCTAGATGTCGACGGTTGTTCAGACATTTTGAGTCTATCCAATTGATTGCCTAGTGATTCTACAGGAACTTCCACTGGTGATGGACAAACTTCTGTTGTAGCAGGAAATAGAGTGACCCCTACTCCAAAATGAGTTGGAGTGGATACTTGCGGTTCCTCTATAATTTCCTCTATCGCAATCAGACCAGGTGGAAGAGGAAGACCGTCAGGTCCGAAAAAGATTTCCGGTGCCGAAGAAGGGGTTGTATCGACAGCGACAAATGTTTGAGGAACAAAACTCTCTGGACCGGTTACAGATGGAACTGGTTCAGTTATACAAGTATTTGCCCCCAGACTAGGATCAGTATTACTGTCCTTCTGCGGCGGTTGAACTTCTTCTATAGAGGCAGGGTTTCCGGAAATGTTTGGAGTAACCAGAATCTCAGATGTCGTTGGAACACTTGTTCTAGCTTTTAAAGGAGATTTTGAACTGGTTCGACGAGCTCGCTTTGTCCGGATTGTTTTCGATTCCGGAGACAAAGACGGTTGACTCGCAAGCCTCCGAGAACGACGAATATTCAATTGACTTTCTTCCACGATTGCGGATTACTCGATCAACCAAAATATAAAGGGGAAAATTTGTGTTTCCGATTTGAATGAATTTTATTAGACGCTTTTAAACATAACTTTGCTTTTTCATGTTTTAAGAGTCGAGAAAAAGCTAAAGATGACTCTAGTCTCCTTCGATGTATTAACGAGCCCGAAGTGACAAATGCTCGGTTGGACCTTTTCAGTTATAGAGTTTGAAAAGGGCCAAAAGAAACTGCTCTGGAGATCTAGGCAGAGGGTGTGCCAAACCTTTCGCGAAACCACAGAATACGTTTTACGGTACGGGTGGTCGATCTTCGTGAATGTTGTGTTCACTGCATCGCGATTAGTAGGGCGACCAACACGGCTTCCTATGGATAAAGGATGATTGCCTATAGGGGTCTCCCAATATATACGCGACGGTACGTGGGAGCACAAGTCCGTATTAGTGCCACCGACTCTCAGGAGGAATCACCCACCTTCGTAGAGATCGATAGTCACTATGTTTAACGACGCCGGAACACGTCTCTACCTAGACCTCTATGTATTTGCGTTATGTTTCAAATGCGTTGTTAGGTTCATTCAGTATATTTTAAGTTGATCTTTTTAAAGTTTGCCTTTCAAGGTTCACCACGAGATGTATATGACAAATTCCTAAATGCAGCCTAAGATGAGAAGCAAGCTTTTTCAAATCTTTTTGACTGATGAAAATATTAACTACTGAGAGAGAAGAAAGGCAAATCTTTTCACACAGTTTATAGAGCACACACTAAATGCAAATTTTTCCTAAATCGTCAAGCAAACAGTCAAATGCAAAATGCACAATGCATGTATTTTCTTTTCCCTTTCTTAATGTAGATGGGTTACAAAAAGAAAGTTGTTATATAACTTTGATTTCGATTTAAAGTGAAAACAAACAAGCTTGTCCAAAATCAAAAGACACCTTAAGATTCACTTGTTTAATCACTGGAAATACATGAAATCAAACCATAATGACGAAAGTAAAATGACTAATCAGCTATGGACAGCAAACAAGCTAACTCTTTAGACCAGCAAAATGCCTAACACAGGTTCAGATCTAAGAGGCCAAAAGCAAGACTAGTTTACTCTTCGTTATGGGAAATTGTAAATGAGTAAGAAATACAAAAGAACAAGTACAATTTCGTTATATAACAGAGGCAGAATGATGGCAAGTAATGTTGGTTTCAGAACAGGTGCAAGACTGGTAACTGGCAGCCAAATCTATAGTGAAAACAGGCAAGAGAAAAGGAGGAAACCCCAACAGCACTAGGCAAAATTGGGCCAACGCAGGTGCTGCACAGCCAGTCTGGCTCTCAGCGCAGGTAGCCCCTTCGGGACCTGCGTTGCAAAGCAGGTAGCCTGTGTACTACCTGCTTTGGAAAACGAAAGTTGCGTTTTCACAGTTTCCGGGTCATAATTTTCTAAAAAATGCACAGTTTTTGCTCAAATAAAAAGCAATCAGTCAAGCATACTCAAAGGGATGATAAGGAAGGTGAAAAGCTATCACTAAGAGCTTACAAGGATCCTTGTAGATCAGCTCTTCAAATCATGAACTTGCTCAGAAATGAGCTAGAGTAGCTGCCCTCTACTTCGCTTTTGATATAGTCAAAAGCTTTTCGATTTGGTACTCTTTTGTTCAGGAAATGAATAGCAAAATACTACAAACACAATCAAACGGATACGCTCCCCAGTGGAGTCGCCAGTTTGTTGTAGGGAAAAGTATCCGACTCGGATGACCCTATCCCACTCTAAGGGTGATAGTACCTCAGCAACAACTGTAAAGAAAACTACTTAAGGTTTACTTCTTTATGAAAGCAAAATAGAGTGGATAAATGCACTAACCGTTGCCTTGCGCTTAATGTCGAATCCAAACTCTTCTCTATGGCTGCTTGCTCCCAGCTCCTTGCTCTATTGCTGGCCCAGCTACAATGAGATCCTGCAAAATGGCAAAGAAGGAAACTACAAGCAACATGCAATCATAACTGATTCAAGGATTAGTGTAAACCAAATATACAATTATCACAATATATCATTGAAACAAGAGCATATAGAAGAACCTCAATAGCTTTTATTAATGAAGAAGTAAAGGTTCTGAGAGTGTTACAACCATTGAAGGCTCCAATCCAGCAACACCTCCCAGCAGAAAGAATTTCTCCTCTTCACCTCCCTCAAGCAATCACCCAATAGCTCTATAGTGAAACCAATAGCATATCATTACTTTGCACAAAATTCCAGCCTCCCTTGAGCTCATAGGAGAGAGCTCAATATATAGATGAATTGAGAAAGGATGAGTCAGCTTGCAACTGATGTGTAGCTGCCTTGTGTCCTCTCTCTCTTCAGTTAATCTTTAGTTGATCTTCAGTTCTTGAGTCCACTTGGAGAACCTTGCTTCCACTTGGAGAAACAAAGCCTCTGACTCATCACAAGGCGAAATCCCTGATCCAAGTGTCATTTTTGGAAGATTCCAGAGCAATGACTCATTGTGCCACTTGTCCCATCTCGCTCAGCGCAGGTGGCCTTTGTTCCACTTGCTTTGCAACGCAGGTACACCATGGAGCAGCTGAGTTTCAGCGCAGAAGCCTAGTGGAGCACCTGGTTTGATTTCAGGATTGCTTGTTTTTTAGTGTTTTCAGGTGGAGAACTGATCTGAGAGCTGTTGGTTTGCTGACCTTGTTCCTCTAGGGGTAGGAACATCATGTTTAGGGAACTTTGGATCCCTTGGATTATTGACAATTCATACCTGTTGCTGTAAGGCACAAAATTGTCTATAACACAAATGGAACTATATCATTGGGAAAATGATTATTGGATGTTATAAAGCTTGTAATGAGCTTAAAAACAATTGTAAGTAGCCTAATCTTTGTATTTGGAGTAAAAATGGGTTTCTTTTTTAGACTCTCATCACCCCTGTTATTCTATACGGATGTGAAGTTTAAGGTTGCAATATATCCAGAGAGTTGTGGAGAAAGATTGAGATGATTCAAAAGAAATTTATAATCTACAACCTCAAGTTCAAAGGAAATATTCCCTATCCTATCCTCTTGATTGAAGTTGGTCCTTCCCCCATTGAAATCATGGCTATGTTTAGATATTTGATGTATAAGAAGAAGCTTTACAACATGGAATCCAAGAGGCTTCCCAAAATTACTTCTAACTTTAGTCAAGACCCTCACCTCTACCTCACTTGTGGGTGACATAAGGATGCCCGATCTTGGCTCAACCACTGGGAGATAAAGGAGGAGATCATCCTGGGAAACAAGCATAGTGTCAAAAATATTATTACCTCCATTTAAGGATAAATTATGGAATGATAAGGAGCTGGAGGGAAAGAGGAAGCTAAGATATTATAAGGAGGTGATCACCCCACCCTTGCTAACCGAAATTCTCTCTGTTTTGACCTGCACTAAAAAAATTTAGTTAACATCGCTAGGATAAGAAGTAATTATCATGAGCTTCGAAGTGAAACCGAACAGTGGACTACTACTAAAACTCCATGGGACAAAAGAATCTGTCACCTTTATGATAATAAGATGGTGGAAGATGAAAAAAATTCCTCTTAGATTTCTTGGCCCTTACTCACATTCGCCCTCATTTCCCTAACATTTGCCACACCTTCAATCTTCTTGACATGTTAAGTCAACCCAACTAAAGTGATATTGGAGCGCTTCTTTCCCTTCTTTCCCTTCTTTTTGATCATAGAAATAAGACCTTGAAGAATCACAATTAGATTTTTATTTTCTTAAGGTTCAATAGACCACATTGGTCTTAGTGGACGTTAATTCTCTCTCTCTCTCTCTCTCTCCCTATATATATATATATATATATATATATATATATATAGATATAGATATAGATATAGATATAGATATAGATTATTTGTATCTTAGAGGAACCTAACAATCACCTCACACATAACTACTAGTAAACCTCACAACTTGTTCTCCTCTCTGTAAACCTGGTCACAATTGAGGGGATTTGAACCTTGGATCTCTCAGTAAACAAAATTACAATACAACAAGTTGAATTTTATTATTTTTATTACTTTTAACTTGTTACAGAAACTACAACATCTCTTTTATACTAGGTTTTATATTACTTTTAACCTTTTATCATTATTTAATTGAGTCGACATGTAAATGTTTATAAATCCTCTACGTCTTATAAAGTGAACATATTAATATAAATTCAATATATTGAAGCGGCATGTAAAATGTTTATTGTCTTACATTACACCTACAAATCTCCCGTATACTGGTCTGTGCAATGGAAAAAAACAATGATTATTTAAAAAAAGGATTCATACAATTATCTATCGCAATTGTTTAATCTCGCAACAAACTTTCTTATAGTTGTCAAAATATAACTATATAAAATGATAGTTCAAATGAAAAAAAAATCAATAATTATTAAAAAAAAAAAGGATTCATACAATTCTATATCAAAATTTTCTAATCTCATGACAAACTTTCTTATAGTTGTCAAAATATAACTATATAAAAAGATAGTTCTTATAGATGTGGATTTATTTATTTTTAGTACTAAGAAAAATCACTAAAGGCATTGTTCCATCATGAACAAGCCTTAGATCATGGTATAATTTTGCTCATGCTCAACATTTATGCTAAATTCTTACCAAATTGATAACTAAAAAGAGGGCCCATCTGCTACAAGATTAACTTGCTTATTCTTTTTTGTGTGGATAAACTAATAAACATTAGGTACATCTTAGTCCTCGTTTTATTAAATTATTATGCATTACATAACCTAACCCCAAAGGAAAGCATTATGCTCAATGTCATATAAATAAATGTTGATTTTTTATGCTCACAATTTGTCCACGAACAAACTTTTATCAAGAAATGAAAATAAAACTAAGGGTTTGAAGGTTTTTTTTTGGAGAAGGTGGCCATGAATGGAGTGAATGTGCCCCTAAGTTACTTATACCCATGAAACCATGTGGATGATGAAACCAATGAGGAGGATTAAAGGAAGAAGAAAGCGTTGTTTGATGTGCATCCAAACCTTGTAAGTTTAACATATCCATAGTTGGAATCTTAATATTGGTCAAAAACTTGATCTAAATTCAAGAAAGGAGCATTAAAAAATCACTCTTGATTATTGATTCCATGCTCTCCAAATGCCAAGGATAACTCATGAAATCCCCACAACATTTTGTAATCCACTAGAGGTTAACATGGTGTTTTTGACATTGTTGAACTCAATAAAGGAGTGCCTTGAAAAAATTATGATTGGGGAAATTTCAAACAATTTTAGGGAAATTGATGGGTGTATTGCATGACTTGGTTATAGGCTATGTTTTAGGGCCATTACAACAGTCTATGCAACATGAAATCCAAGAGATTAAATTCTTCTATTGTTGATGAATTATCATTTTTTATATTTTCTCTCCCTTTTATTTGACAAATAAAATCCAAATCCCTCAAAAATGTGTTCCATCACAAGGAGCATCTAAAAATATTTGAATCTTTTCTTCTAGATCCATCACATTGAGATTTTTTGTGTGTTGATGTTTCAAACCATCAAGTGTGGTTTATCTTTAGGGAAAAATATTTTTAGCAATTTATATATTTATTTATTTATTTTTAATTTATTTTTTGTAAACCATCTTAGATCCATCTTAAATATGGATCTAACATGAGCCGAGAGGGATCCAATTTCTTCATGTGCATTTTTTTTTATGAATCGACATTATTTAAATATTTTGTATAGTTATTTATTTATTTTTAATTTTTTTAATTTTTTGTTTGGGCCGACATGTGCAAAATTTAAACTTTGATGATAGACGGACAGAGATACACAACATATTGGATTGTAGAATGAGCCTCATGGCTCAATAAGCTTCTTTCTATTAAATTGATACTAGATTACATAATATCAAAACCTTTTTGTCGTGGTGTGCTAGATTGGAAACTAGGCCAAAAACAAAAGTTAATGTGGTTTGTCCTAAATGTTCATATATTAACCAAATACATACAAAAAGGTCTATTGACCAAGACTTCATTATGAAAGACATTATGGTACAATATTAATAAAGTCCAAGAGAAGCAGGAAAACCATAAATTAACTAAAACCATCTAGAGGATGTGGAAATATTAATGGTGCCTTGTTGTAGCGGCTACAACCACCCTCCAAAATTTTTCCTTCGCCTCGTTTTGGAGCCTCCCTTCCAACCTTCACAATAGCTTTCCTTGCTTCGTCAAGTTCACAAGATTTAGTGTCTTTCTTGCACAAAAGCAGCCTGTCGGTCACAGCTTGATCCATTCCCCCCATAGGTTGTTCACCTTTACTTGGTCCAGTTGCAGGTTGAGCAGCTTCCCCTTGAAAATTGTGCATTTCTGGAGGGAAACCAACCTTCCCTCCAGAAATTGTGAAATCCTCTCTGGCAGCCTGCTAGGCTCCAGGATTGCGCAATCATGCTTGCCAACACTCCCAGCAGGATTTGCGCAAAATTCCCCAGCAAGGCTGCTCACCCCAGAAATTATGCAAATTTGGGAAGCAGTGAGTTTCTCCGCCCAGAAATTGCGCAAATCTCCTGGGTATCAAGCCCAAATCCCAACCAGAAATGCGCATTTTTCTCCAGTAGTTGAGCAGTCTCTTGCATGTGCAGTTGAGTTGACCGATTCCCTCTGGGACTGAGCAAAACAGACTTGCATGCATGGGCTTCTTCTCCCAAGGCAACATGCAAACGCATCCCTTGTTTCAGGGATCTATCTTTAGCAGTTGGTGGTTACATGCAAGGAGCAATTCCTAAACCTCCCACCAAGTGTTGCTTCCCCTAGATTCATGGCATGCGTGTCACAACCTCGATGTTATCAAAAATCATCAACCAAATTCTGCATATCTCATTCCTCACATCAACCTTGCAGCTCTGACATCCCATGTCACATCTAGGAGCAGTTGGCACATTCAGCTCAGTTTTTTTGGGGTAAGCCCGCTTCCCATGCCTTGTGCTGCATTTTTATCGCTTTTTTTGTTTTCTCTTGTGGGAGTGTTGTTTTCTTGATTTCTTTGAGTGCTTGTTGTCATTTACATAAGCGGGCTCTCAAGACCCAAGGTTCTTTATTCCCATAAGGGTGAGGTATTTCTTGCTCGACTAACAGGACCGGAGGGGCTTGACCATAAGCCCGTGATGCTGCTGACCGTTATGTTGCTATAGACTCAAAGCCCTCTTCATTTATATCCCGGAAACTAGCTTTTCCTAGCTCTGTTTAAGTTTTCGTTGTTGTCCCACTGTTGTTGCATGCATGAAATTGTTTTGCACAGACGTTCGCCCAACCGGTAAACTACCTCACCCACATGCATGTTGATCTGTTTTTTGAATCTTTCATTCATGTTTTGCATGCACTTTTAATCACTTCTACTATCACTTAGTGTTGCCATGCATTCACTGACCTACTTTATTTTAGTTGCCCGTCGGTGAGTCGGACCAACCTTTGCCTAGGTTTTGCCTTCACCAAGGCTGCATTGCGCAATATGGGAAAGGAATGCTCACCTTCCTCTCCAAATTTGTGCATTCCTGCCCAGCACTAGCCTCAAGGACTATTTTGTGCATTTCTGGAGGACAGTGGCTACTTGTCCCAAGAAATTGCGCAAATATGTCCCTGGGCCAGCAGTCCTTCCCAGCTGGAATTGCGCAATCCTAGTAGTCAGCAGCCAAACTGGACTGTGCATTGCGCAGTTCCAGCAGTCAATCAATCTCCGAGCAGCCCAGGTTGTGCCTTGTGCAGTCTTGGCAGTTGGTCTCCCGACCTCCCGACCGAAATTGCACAACCTTCATGATCATGCACCCAGGTATGTTGCAAGTTAGTTCTCATGTTCATTTTGGTTTTTGGCTGACAAATTGCTTGCCATGAGTGTTTCCATGTCTCCAGGTATCCCAGTTTTTCATCTGCCTATCAGCAGTACAAGTACAATGTTTTCCAGGAGATAAGAGATGAAGACACCATTCAGAGCACACTTGGGGATGTAGTCAATCAAGTGTCCACGAACTTGCCTACCCACGAAGACATCAAGTTGTCGTAGACAAGGACATTAAGATATCACAGCAGTAGCAACATAGTGAGCAACATCATGAACAGCAGCTGAAGATCCAAATGCAACGAATGCAAGAGGAGGGTTGTTGAAAACACGAAGGCGGAACAAGGCTGCAAGCTCAAGCAGGTCCATTGATGATGAAAGCAACTTTGGAGACTCCGGCCATGAAGTGACGGTGCGACATGAAGATTGCGTGAAGGCAGAAGATGGAACAAAGAAGGAGTTGCATGTGTTGAAGTAGCAACTCAGGAAGAACATGAAGCTGCACAGACAAACGAATGAGTTGCAACAGGAACAGGAACAACAATGAGCGCAACATGATCTCACGGAGGAAACTGCACCCGTACAAGTTAAGGATCCATCCCAACAGGTAACACAAAGTAGACATGGTGAGCAGTGATGTTGATCACATGCAAGGGATTTAGCAGCATGCATATCGTTGAGTGCACGCATGCAATCCAACCCATTCAACACACTCACCAAGGCAAAGACAAGAAGCAAGTCCGACTGAACATGCACTTCGGCAAGTTGATGCACATGACCACTGGCACACACTTGAAGATCAACACAAACACTATGCATCAGTGTGTTGCTGGTTCAACCCTACCCAATAAGACCATGTGCATGTTAGCAGATGAGTTGGATGAAGGGGGTTGAACCAATGCACCGGTTGCACCGGAGGCAAGAGTTCTCTTTAGCAAGATGTCACCATGAGGTACATGCACATCATCACGGAGGACCAAGATTAGCATCAGCTCACCAACTTCACCATTACAAGCATGTCAAGAGTTGGTCACACCACAACGGACTGAGTGCCAGTGATGTCTTGCAAGGCTTGCTCAAGCCATGTTGTCTCACATGAGTACATGTGCATTGTAATGTTGAGTCATGTCAAGTGTAAGTCGAGTGTCAATAGTTGGATGTAACAGTCATAGAGTAGGTGAATATTCATGAGGGTAGTTGAACTATCACAAAGGAGAATGTCAAGGGTCACCCCACCCTTTGTTATAAATAGTCCCTCATAACTCATTGTAAGTGCTTTTGGTTAGCCAAGCTTCTACTAAGACTATCTTGACGAAGGCTTGGACAGTATTGTAACGTGCCTTGGCTTCTCCACTGCATAGAGCTAGTACATATCTTTGAAGGAGCAATTCGATGTGGCTGTAATGTTTCATTGTTGGGGCTAGTAGGTTTACATGGGTGTATTGTATGGGTGTATATAATAAGAGCCAACACATTTTCATGCATATGTTGTTATTATAGTTGACTGTTCCGGTTGCCTTAATGATATATGTTGATTAACTTACGTATTTGTGTATGAATTGATTTGTATGCAATTATATGAATCTTGTTGATAATGTGTTGTATATGTTGTTAATGTTTTCACCTTCTGTGTCGACTGCTCTGTCGGACATTAGGCATACCTTTCACATGAACCCTGTCGTAAAAACCATCGCACTTGTCTCCGACTGATCCGTGAGTGTTGTGCATGTTATATTACCTTGTATGATATGACTGTCACATCCGAGTGGACTGATCCACTGGAAGTTGTGCATGTCCTTTTTTGGTGTGTGTTCCTAGCCGAGTTGGGACTGATCCCTTTCAACCTGGAACTCACCTTCACCTTCTTCTCCCTTCGAAGTGTTATAACCTCTCATACACCTTCCTTGACTCAGTGCATTAGTCATACCCTTGCTACTAACAGTTATCTTACTTGCCTTTGTGCGACATCGCGATCAAGGCATTACCTTACGACCCACTACTGGGACTCCTACACCAAACAGTATGAGGTCTAATTGGGACTTCTTACCGGGGAGATCCCCTTGACATGTTGGCGGGTCCAGCACTATCAACATTTATGGCACTAGAAGGAGGGCCTGATGACAAGTTGTGTCCTCTCATCCAATTTTGAACCTTTGCATATCTTTCATGGAGTCTTGCACTCTTCTTCCCTTGAGGTGTTTTTCGAATCATGAAGATGTCTCCATCTCAGGGAAGCTTTTCGATCTCTTGTCCACTCACACGTATGATGGTGAAGGCGAAGTGGCCTGGCCTGAGCACTTACATAACTTTATTTCCATGATTCATGAGGAAGATGAGTTTTCTGATGAACAGGTCAGTTTGCTACTTGCATACACACTTCGTGAATCTCCATTTCATTGGGTGCTCAGCCTATCGGCTGACACCGTGCACTCATTTGAGCACTTCTGTGATCTTATTGAAGACACGTTCTATCATTTTGATCCAGACCATCTTGATCAGAAACTGTTATAGCAACGGAGGGCTCCGCATGAATTCGTTATTGATTTTTGGCAGCGCTTCCGTGACTTGCATTTTCAAGCTCCGAGGATCCAGATGAAATTTTCTTATCTTTGGGACCGGTTCGAGTATTGCCTTAAGAAATATGCCCGTCCCAAGAGAAAGTTTGAGATCAAGCCTCACTCAACATTCTTCATTGATGGAGCTGCGCAATCTCATGTGGAAGCGAGCACTGTCTCAACTGATTTTCTACCTTCCTCTTATTCAATAGCTCCACCACTGCCCAGTGATGTTGAGGATCATGCTCACACACCTGTTCATCCTTCACACCCTCCCAACATCACTTCACTCAATTTTCGTGCAGATTTGGTTGTGAGTCCTTCGAGTCCTCATATGCATTATTTTCTACAACCTCCGTCTTCGCACCCGGGTGTTCCTCTGGATGATGTTGTCTTGTGTTCGTCCATTCTGAACTCTTCACTTGTTGTGAATGAGGAACAACCCACTGATGGAGTTGGTGTTGCACAACCAACATGCATTGTCATTCATGAAGAGTATGAGTGGGATCTTGAACATCAACACTTGGCGAAGGATGACTCCCTTCCATCTGAGCCCCCTCCGTTCTTTCCTAACATCGTTGGTGAACCTGCCATCCATGATTTTGCATGTGTGTCTTCATCCACGGATGCACCCATTGTTGATCTTTCGCAGGACACACTGTATGTTAGCCCATCATCCAACAACAGAGAGGACCAATCATTCATTGGAAATCCACTTGATCTTTCATCTGATTTTTCCAGAAATGCAGAGGGTGAACATCCTTCCTCCTCATCTACCCCTTTGTGTGATTCATCAAACCCTGAGGATGCTGACCAACATCCTAAATTTTATGATCTTGGTTATCGTGATCTCTTCACCTCATCATCCAATCATGATGTTGATTCAATCATTGTTAATCCTTCTAAGCCACTGGTCTACGAAGATTCATCTATCAACGAAGTCGAAACCCCACAGACTTTTGAGGCACTTCAGCCTAAACTGATGGTTATGTCAGGCCCTCGTTGTCTTGAGGTTAGTTCCACTTTCGATCAGGAAATTGTTCAAACACTCAAGGCTCCTCATCACTCATCTGTATGCACTCAAGATCAATCTAACACTTAGATTTTACTTCCTCCACTCGAACTACACAATCCCATTGCTCATGCATTAGAGGTGTCTTACATTACAAGCACTCATGTGCGACACAAGTTATCTTTGTTTCTTTCGTTTGCTTGCATGTCACAATCAAGAGTGTACTTATGCTTCAACGTTGCACATAGTGTCACACAGCACCATGATAAGTCCGCGAACTACCCGTCATGCACATGCATGCACTTATGTCCTGTGGGCACTTTGAATCACGAAGTGTAGTTGTCTTCAATGTTATATCTTTCTTGCTTGCTGGTTCGCACAACTGGGTTGCTCGCGGACTAGCCTTCACCAACATGGGTCTACCAATGTATTGGTGGCTACATTGGAAGTATCACTTCACATGATCAGGCCCATGTACCATTAGTGTAGGAGTAGGAGTAGTGTTTGCTTTCAGTTGTTTGCTTGCATGCTTGTTTGCTTACGTGCTTTGTTTGCTTGTTTGTTTGCTTTCTTGTTTGTTTACTTGCTTCGCTTTCATTTTTGCTTCTGATCTTGCTTTGCTTTGTTTGCTTGTTTGTTTGCTTTCTTGTTTGTTTACTTGCTTCGCTTTCATTTTTGCTTATGATCTTGCTTTGCTTTGTTGATTGTTATTTCGTTCTCTTGTTTCATTCATAGGTTAGTTTTGCATGAAACCATGTATGACTCTTGAAGCGAGCTGGGTAAAGTACATCAAGGCTTGTACAACTATCACTACTTGGTTATCTGTCATCCTGCCTCTATATGATAAGCTTGTTACTTTTAGTCCATGATACGTTGAAGGAAAATACGTATTGTTCGAAGTGAACCTTGGTGTAAACACAACGCTTGCGCGCTAACTAGTGTCACCTTCTCTATTCGATTGTTTTTGGGTTAACCCTTGTCAGCTCAGTCGAGTAGAGTAAGGTAAGGGGGAAAACCTTAACAGGAACGTCAGAGATACAATAAACTACTTCTATGCTGTAACAACCTCTTCTGCTCTCAATAAGTTGGGATCCCTCTTCCGCCTCTGAAATGAATAAGTGTTATGCACAGTGAAAATTAAAATAATGAAAAGTCAAAAATGAAAAATCAATAAGGCGAAAGAAGAGAAAAGCTTCCTGCGCAGGGAGGTGATGCAAGTAACTCCGCCAGGGTACTAACTAGGCTCACTTGCAGCGGAGCCATGCTTGTGTTCCTATGTGACACCACTGGGGTACTGTCCAGGCCTACTAGCAGTGGAGCAACACCAGAGATGAAACTAAGACTCTGACGACTATACTACTTGTGCACTTATATACTCCTCGACCCCAATCGAAACAAATGTGTTGCCTTGTCTTGGAATGTGTGTCAATCGACCAAGGGTTTGGCAGATGCTACATCTTACAATCAAGTTAGTGTGAAACCGAGTTGCATTGAAAACTGAATAATACTTCCGTAGGTGTTAGACTTGTTTTTCAAGAACAAGGTCCATTTAGAGAGCTGGAGTTCTACAAGTGTGTCACCAAGTGTTGTAGCGGCTACAACCACCCTCTAAAATTTTTCCTTAGCCTCCTTTTGGAGCCTCCCTTCCAACCTTCACAGCAACTTGCCTTGCTTCGTCAAGTTCACTAGATTCAGTGTCTTTCTTGCACAAAAGCAGCTTGTCGGTCACAACTTGATCCATTCCCCTCACAAGCTGTTCACTCGAACTTGGTCCATCTGTAGGCTGAGTACCTTCCCCTCCAGAAATTGCGCATTTCTGGAGGGATACCAACCTTCCCTCTAAAAATTGTGGAATCCTCTCTGGCAGCCTGTTGGGCTCCAGGTTTGCGCAATCCTACCTGCCAACACTCCCAGCAGGATTTGCGTAAAATTCCCCAACAAGATTGCTTAACCCAGAATTTGCAAAAATCTCCTGTGTAGCCAGCCCAGCTCCTAGCCAAAAATGTGCATTTTCTCTAGCAGTCGAGCAGTCTCTTGCATGTGCAGCTAAGTTGATCGGTTCCCTTCGAGACTGAGCAAAACAGACTTGCATGCATGGGCCGCTTCTCCCAAGGAAGCATGTAAAGGCATCCCTTGTTTCAAGGATATATGTTTAGCAGTTGCAGGTTACATGCAAGGAGCAATTCTGAAACCTCCCACAAAGTGTCGCTTCCCCTAGATTCGTGGCATGCACGTCACAACCTCAATGTTATCAAAACTCATCAACCAGGCGTTGTAGAGCTCATTCCTCACATCAACCTTGCAGCTCTGACATCCAACAAAATAGACTTGCATGCATGGGCTGCTTCCCCCAAGGCAGCATGTAAAGGCATCCTTTGTTTCAGGGATCTATGTTTAGCAGTTGGAGGTTACATGCAAGGAGCAATTCCAAAACCTCCCACCAAGTGTCGCTCCCCCTAGATTCGTGGCATGCATGTCACAACCTTGATGTTTTCAAAAATCATCAATCAGACGCTGCATAGCTCATTCCTCACATCAACCTTGCAGTTCTGACATCCCACATCACATCTAGGAGCAGTCGGCACATTCAACTCAGTTATTTTGGGGTAATCCCGCTTCCCATGCCTTGTGCTGCATTTCTGTCGCTTTTTGTGTTTTCGCTTGTGGGAGTATTGTTTGCTTGATTTCTTTAAATGCTTGCTATCGTTTACATATATACTAGCTTGTCCTAGCTTTGTTTCAATTTTTGTTGCTATCTCACTGTTGTCGCATGCATGAAACTGTTTTGCACAGATGTTCGCCCAACCGGCGAACTACCTCACCCACATGCATGTTGATCTATTTGTTGAATCTTTCATTCATGTTTTGCATGCATTGTTAATCAATTCTGCTATCACTTAGTGTCACGATGAATTCACTGACTTACTTTATTTCAGTTGCCCGTCGGCGAGTCGGGCCAACCTTAGGCCGAGTTCTGCCTTCACCAAGGCTACATTGCGCAATCTGGGAAAGGAAGGCTCACCTTCCTCTCCAGATTTATGCATTCCTTCCCAGCACTAGCCTCCAGGACTGTTTTGCACATTTCTGGAGGACAGTGGCTGCTTGGCCCAAGAAATTGTGCAAATATGTCCCTAGGCTAGCAGTCCTTCCCAACTGGAATTGTGCATTGTGCAATCCCAGCAGTTAGCAGCCAGACTGGACTGTGCATTGCATAGTTCCAGCAGTCATTCAGTCTCCCAGCAGCCCAGACTGTGCCTTGTGCAGTCTTGGCAGTCGGTCTCCCGACCTCCCGGTCGAAATTGCACAACCTTCATGATCATGCACCCAGGTATGTTGCAAGTCAGTTCTCATGTTCATTTTGGTTTTCGACTGACAGATTGCTTGCCATGAGTGTTGCCATGTCTCCAGGTATCCCAAGTTTTCATCTGCCTCTCAGTAGTACAGGTACAATGGTTTCCAGGAGAGCAGAGATGAAGACACCGTTCAGAGCACACTTGGGGATGCAGTCAATCAAGTGTCCATGGACTTGCCTACCCATGAAGACATCAAGTTGTTCGTAGACAAGGACATCAATATATGACAACAGTAGCATCACAGCGAGCAACATCATGAACAACAGCTAAAGATAGCATACCAAATGCAACGAATGCAAGAGGAGGGTTGTTGACAACACGAAGGTAGAACAAGGTTGCAAGCTCAAGTAGGTCCATTGATGATGAAAGCAACTTTGGAGACTCCGGCTATGAAGTGACGACGCAACATGAAGATCGCGTGAAGGCAGAAGATGGAACAAAGAAGTAGTTGCATGTGCTGAAGCAGCAACTCATGAAGAACATGAAGTTGCACAGACAGGCGAACGAGTTGCAGCAGGAATAGGAACAACAGTGAGCACAACATGCACCCACGGAGGAAACTGTGCCCGTACAAGTTAAGGATCCATCCCAGCAACTGAAACAAAGTAGACATGTTGAGGAGTGTTGTTGATCGCATGGAAGGGATTTAGCAGCATGCATATCGTTGAGCGCACACATGCAATCAAACCCATTCAACACACTCACCATGGTGAAGACAAGAAGCAAGTCCAACTGGGACTGGGCATGCAGTTCGGCAAGTTGATGCGCATGACCACCAGCACATACTTGAAGATCAACATGGACACTATGCATCAGTGTGTTTCGGTTCAACCATATCCAAGAAGACCATGCGCATGTTAGCAGATGATTTAGATGAAGGGGGCCAAACCAATGCACCGGTTGCAACGGAGGCAAGAGTTCGCTTAAGCAAGATGTCACCATGAGGTACATGCACACCAGCACGGATGCTCAAGCTTGGCATCAGCTCACCAACTTCACCATCGCAAGCATATAAAGATTTGGTCTCACCACAGTGGACCAAGTGTTAGTGATGTCTTGCAAGGCTTGCTCAAGGCATGCTGTCTCACATGAGTACATGTGCATTGTAATGTTGAGTCATGTCAAGTGTAAGTCAAGTGTCAACAGTTGGATGTAACATTCATTGAGTAGGTGAAGAGTCATGAGGGTAGTTGAAATGTCACAAAGGGAAATGTCAAGGGTCACCCCACCCTTTGCTATAAATAGTCCATCATAACTCATTGTAAGGGCTTTTGGTCAGCCAAACTTCTACTAAGACTATCTTGAAGAAGGCTTGGACAGTATTATAATGCGCCTTGGTTTCTCCACTGCACGAAGCTAGTACATCTCTTTGGAGGAGTAGGCGGATGTCGCTGTAATGTTTCACTGTTGGGGCTAGCAGGTTTACATGGGTGTATTGTATGATTGTGACTTACACTTCTTTATATAATAAGAGCCAGCACATTTTCATGCATATGTTGTTATTGTAGTTGGATTGTTCTAGTTGCCTTAATGATATATGTTGTTTAACTTACGTATTTGTGTATGAACTGATTTGTATGCAATTATATGAATCTTGTTGTTAATGTGTTGTATATGTTGTTAATGTTGTCATCGTCCGTGTCGACTGCTCTACCGGACATCAGACAGACCTTTCACATGAACCTTGTTGTAACAACCGTCGCACTCGTCTCAGACTGATCTGTGAGTGTTGTACATGTTATCTTACCTTGTATGATGTGATTGCCGCATCCGAGTGGACTGCTCCACCGAAAGCTATGCATGTCCTTTTGTGTTGTGTGTTCCTAGCCGAGTTGGGACTGATCCCTTTCAACCTGGAACTCACCTTCACCTTCTTCTCCCTTCGAAGTGTTAGAACCTCTCATACACCTTCCTTGACTCACTGCATTAGTCACACCCTTTCTATTGACAGAGTTATCTTACTTGCCTCTGTGCGACATCGCGGTCAAGGCATTACCTTACGACCCACTGTTGGGACTCCTACACCAAACGGTATGAGGTCTAATTGGGACTTCTTACCGGGGAGATCCCCTTGACATGTTGGCGGGTCCAGCACCGTCAACATGCCTATAATGCTTGGATTGACAGGTAGTGCAAGGTTTTTTTTGTTGTTAAGCTCTTCTTTAATATAAGTCAACTTTTCATATTCCTCCACCCACAAAGAAATAATATTTTTAACAATAAAAAATATATATATATACTTATTTTCTATCTAATATATTTTTAATATATATATATATATATAGAAGCTTGGTAGATCCTTCCATTTTCATTAAATATAAGCAAGTTATAATGACATATGAATGGTTAGGTGGCCTCAACTTGTCTAGAGGGAAACCAAGTCTGTTGGCCACCTAACCGCGTGATAAGCCATCCAGTAGCAAAAAGTGAGAAGTCTTTCTACCCAAGCTATATAAGTCTGTATATCATGACCGTGTCCATACTCTATTTGCCTATAAACATATAAAACATCATGCTGAAAATTAAAAGTTATCCACATATGTACTAATCAAAATTAAAACCAACTATCATCCTATTCATCTCCCTCGGAAAAAGCAAATTCGACCGAGGCCGGGTACTTAACATTGGAACCAGGCAACACTGTATGTGACAGAAGACAGTGGAGGTGATGCTCGATTTAGCGTAGGCGTCCAACCTGTTTTTGTAGTTGGAATTGAAGTTTCTGGAAGTCTTGTATCGTTGTCACCGTACTCACTGAAATATGCTCCAAGGCCTTGCTGATTAGGCTTTCATGGTCCAATACAAATACAAAGTCTGTTTGAACTAGGTCACTCACCCACAAGTATGCACAGGATCCGACACCATTGCTCTTCAATCCTCCATCTCGATATCTGTCGAGTTCGCTTGGCAGTTCAGATCTGCTTCCCACTCCTCGATCAATCTCCTGATTTCTTCACTGGTCCCTTCGCGGTATGTGTTAGCCGCATCATTAATGGTGTTGGCTACTGGCTTACAACCTATTCTTCCACCTAAGGAACTGGGCTGTTCCTCCTGCAATGTCACCCAAGGCCTCCTACCACGGCCCATAGCATTTGCAACCCTCGCCATCACAACTAGCTCACGGTGCCTGGTGATAAAATTGATGATGTCAGATACTTGTACAGGTGGTGGCCCAAGCCCATAAGCACTTTGCTCCCAGGTGAACCTACCTCCCCGTGCTGGGAGAACGAAACCATAATTTCCATATTTTAAAACGTTGAATCTCCGCCAATCTCAGCCCATGCATCTAATCGAAGTCCTCCATCCCACACAAGAATTCATTTTCCTTACCCCTAAGCCAATTTGCATAGTAGCCAGAAACAGAGTTTAAGAGACCGCCATAGCCAACGCTAACAACATTATAATGATTCCCAAACCCGAAGCGGTGCAGACCCTCAATAGTGACCCCACGAAAGCTTCCACAAAGGTCATGGGTGTGAAGCAACGCAAGCTAGACAACAACATCTTTACAATGCCAGAACCACCAATTATGTCGGGGGAAAGGCTTCGCCTCAACCCCATAAAAAAACAGTAAGACAAACCCTACAGGTAGAGCTGAAGGCAACCCAACCCCAAACCCCAGGGTCTTCGAACCAAACTAGAGAACATCGTTCCCCAGGGTTGACACCACTATCCCACATCCCATATAACCCTAATCAGGAGAGAAGAATTTCATAACAAACCGACACAGAGACCATACCAGTTAGGATAACATACTGCTGCCAAATTACCGGCGCCAATGGCTTCCAACATCCCAATTTACTCCCACCACAAACAATTTAACCCCATGCAAACCACAATCCCATAACCAGACACTCGAATGCATGGAGGAGGGGGAGAAGAAACAATTAAGATACCAGGTTACCCTTGCCTGAAGAGGAATAGTCCACCTCCTTTCCTGGAGCCGCAACGTATCTCTGCCCACGAAGTCCCTCATCCACACTGCAATCCCCTAGACACTGAATTGACCTACAGACCTCGCGGAGCTGTTGACACCAAACTCGAGCAGTAACATACTAACTCTGCCATCTTCCGCAGAGGTATTAACCTCATGCATGCAAGGAGCCAACGCACCCATCACCTCGAGCATGTGGGGGGTGGTGGGTGTGTACCTGGAAGTCCTTCACATTAATTCGAATATGATGGGATTGCCATCCGGCTCGCACCCCGATCGGGGGTTCAATAATAATTTTTTTTAAATATTAAAAATTAAAATTAAAATAAATTTAACAATTTAAAAATAAAAATATCCCTTTTCTAACAAATATATTTTCATTATTTTAATTTTTAAAAGTCAAAAACACCAATATTTTTCCTGTCAAAATAATGACATAAATAGTTCAACTATAACATGAAAGCGTAGTCTAGAGAACCCACAAATTAGCCCAGAAAATAATGGAAATTTCGACAAGATTATGACAAAATTTGGCATAATTTTTTGAAAATCTAGGTTACAACTGTCAAATTTCAAGATTTTGGGTGCCCTAGGGGTTCTTGATAGTGCTGAATCAATTTCCACTATCAAAAAAACTATTCAAACACTCCAACAGTTTTATTTTTATTTTTTTTACTAGATTCCAACAAGAAATCTGCCATCCAAACTAATTTGTGGCGTTCGTAGACAACACCTAACTTGAAAAGCTTGACTAATATTATGATCTAGCCACTCTAATTAATGTTATTAAAAACTTAACCATGAAAATTTTAAATATAACTTGAAAACTTTTTGACTAATATTATGATCTAGCCACTACTTAATGTTACTAAAAACCTAACCAAAAAATCTTAAATATATATTTTTACATTGATATAGTCCATTAGAAAGAGATTAATCAATATGTAATTAAAGAGATATAATAATAAAAAATGAATAAATAATTTTTTTTAATATGATTATTATTATTTTTAAATTTTAAATTTAAATTATTTAATTTACAAAACTTTTTATGTCATTAAATTTATTTATAGATTCAAAAATATATTTTAATAACAAAAATAAATTTACAATTTTACTTAAAATTATATATTAATTAAACTACATCTTACAAAACAAAAAAATTAACAATCCCTTATTTTCACTGGCCACACAAACCGCTATATATGAAAAAAATATTTTGATTAATGGAATTGCATTTAGTTCATATAGGAGTGTAAGAAGTTGACCCCGGAACACTCGCAATCAGCCAAAATCATCTAATAAGGTTAACACCGCCCCCCTTTTTCTCCCAATCCCCAACACTCCTCCAAACGACAAACATCCTCCCGCCTAGCCCACTACAAACCCTGCCCACTTGACTCCCATGCGAGATCCTCTACTGGTGCGAGATCCTCTACTGGTTGACGTACTCATAACTAACGTTGCCTCTATCCATAAGACCGCTGCCATTGGCCCCGCTGGAAACAATATTGTTTGCAGAGATCCGGTTTCAGTACAATCAAGACAGAGGCATGTTAGCAAGTTACCCAAGATTTTCTTTGGTGCTATATGACTAAGTTCTTTACGAGGTGCCATCTCTACACGCTATACAGCTTTACAGCGTACACTGTAAGCCTGTTGTGGAGCGACAGCTCCTATATTTCTTGCGCTCCCAATTTCAAATTCCACGCGGGTATTCTCATTTCTCTTACGCGTTCTGGAATTGTTGTCGTTGAGCATCAAATGAATTAGTTTGCCTTGATGTTTTTTCATGAGCATATATTGTAAAAAAAAATCAGAAGCTCATTCTGAATTCTTTATTTTACAACATGGCTCCTCCCAGGAGAGTTCTGAAAGGGAGAAATAAAAAGAAACAGAAGGATTCAGACGGACAGATGGAGAAATCTAGAGATGGGGAAGTGAAGGTGATGGAATCTGACTGGTGGCACAGCTTTTGGCAGAGGAATTCCTCCTCCTTTTCATCAAATTCAGGTTTCAATCTATCACATTGGCCAGCAGATAATTTTAACCAAAGCTGGGTATTCAAGAATGTCAGACAACTTTGAACAATGTTGGGTATTCAAGACTAAATATTATTGCAATTGTGAGGTATTGGTTATCCCAGAAATAAGGATGTGGGTGTCCATGAGCCGCGAGATTTGGTTATTCACGAAATACCGCGATGTGGAACTACTAGCGATCTTGACAGCGCATGGATGTGGCTTTTTTAAATGGATTGGACCTTAGTGGTACACAAATGCGGCCTATCTCAGCGAACGTATACTCCTTCATTCTGGCAGCTATAGACGAAGGGCCATCTATCAACATAACAAAAAACATAGGATATTCATCAACTTGTGCTATTGTATATTTAAAAACAGTAATCTCATTGGATATTCATCCAGTTGTGCTATTCAATCTTCTTTGACTTCAATCCCATATCCACCAACGACATGGGTACTTTGTTGAATGCCCTGGTCTGGCATTTTGATTAAGGATCCATATCAGCATGAAGTTGGTCTTAAGTTCAACTCCCTTTGATGATCGTGCTTTGTTGCAACTCCACATACAACTCTATAGGTTGTTTATCGTGGGTTGATACCCTTGCAGTGCTCGTGCGTTGCTACAACTCTGCATACAACTCCATGTATTGAATTTCTGTAAGTGACGTAGGTGGCACCTTGCCAAATTCCCTGGTTTGGCATTTTAATTAAGGACCCACATCCTTAGTCTTGAGTCTGACCCCTTGCAGTGTTAGATTTTTATCCTGTTGTTGTTCTCCTTCTCTATGGCATAACAGTTCTAGCAGAGGTTACTTTGATTCCAATGCAGTTAGAGTGAGGGCATAACATATGAGTATGATGGTGCAACACTAGTGTTCTTTGGAGCGGCATTGGTGTTATGTAGGGAGAGAGAGTAAGGGTGCATGCATGCCTCCAGTATGCATGTGCCAACCTCTTCCAGCCCCTGTTTTGGACTATTGATCCACTTATATTAGCTTTTCTATTTCAAAGTTTGCTTCTGAATGCATTATCTACTGTTAGAGCGGGGCGTAGAGTCCTAGCTTTGCTAGGGTGCTCGCACAAGGAGTTGACGAGGGTACAGATCCAAAGGAGGGGTGTGCATGCATGCGACCATTGTCCTCCACTTAAGACAAACTACATCTGGTACTTTATCCATGTAAGAGGGTGTGTTTGTCGAGTAAATTAAGGTTAGGGTTTGATTAAGTCACAAGGAGTCCTAGCTTTTCTAGAGTGCTCGCATGAGGAGTTGAGGAGGATGCATATCTAAAGGAGGGGTGTGCATGCATGCAACCATTGTCTTCCACTTAAGACGAACTATATCTGGCACTTTATCCATGCAAGAGGGTGTCCTTGTTGAGTAGATGAAGGTTAGGGTTTGATTGAGTCACAAGGAGTTGAGGAGGTGCACTTTATCCATGCAAGACAGTGTGCTTGTTGAGTAGATGAAGGTTAGGGTTTGATTGAGTCACAAGGAGTCCTAGCTTTGCTAGGGTGCTCGCACGAGGAGTTGAGGAGGGTGCAAATCCAAAGGAGGAGTGTGCATGCATGCAACCATTGTCCTCCACTTAAGACGGACTACATTTGGCACTTTATCCATGCAAGACAGTGTGCTTCTTGAGTAGAGGAAGGTTAGGGTTTGATTGAGGCACAAGGAGTTGAGGAGGTGCAGATCGAAAGGAGGGGTGTGCATGCATGCATGTGACCATTGTCCTCCACTTAAGATAAGCTACATCTGGCACTTTAACCATGCAAGAGGTTGTGCTTGTTGAGTAGATTAAGGTTAGGGTTTGAATGAGTCACCTTGTGGACCACTGTACTGGTTGGAGAGTTTTAATTTTGAATGTTGGCAAATGTAATTTTTTTCCTTTTTTGCAAATAGAAGATACATGCAGTATTTAGTGTTATGTATTGCCTGTTCATTGTTATGTAATTTCCAACAGTATGTGTTTGTAGATTATTCAAATATTGTTGTTTTGATTGAGGCCTTGGTTTTAAATCTACCTTTGTTCAAGTTAATTTATTTTAGTGCAGAATTTGTTTACCATGGTCCTAAATTTAGCATTGTGTCAGAACACATTCACTGAAATCCGCTAGAACTACGTATGTAATGGACTACTCACTGTGAGAGGGAGTTCTCGAAGGGTTTTAGTGGGCTGATGCTCAAGCTTCAGTAAGTGAAACAGATTCATATTTGTGATAGGTTGTTGGGTGAGATGCCTAGGATCTTCTGGTGTTTGGAAGGTTGTAATTGGCCTAAGATAAGCAATATACCCCTGCGATAGGTTGCAGATCTGATTTCCTTTCTCTGGTCTATTTGCTCAAGTGTGCTTTTAGGGTTTGTAGTAACGGTTTGTTTTGGTCTTTGAGGGTGTCACATATTGGAGGGTGCTTCTAACATTGTACTAAGGAAATACAAGTTGTAAAATCTCATGGAGGAAGTTGAACTAGGGTATCTTGTGGATATGAAAGTTGCACTTCTCATTGATCTCAAGGACTTGGCGGAACATACTAAGAAATTAGTCAAGGCAAATGAATCTTCCTTGATTCTGTGAAGTATCACTAACCCTTCAGATGGCAAAGAAGAAGACGATGAAGGAGATGTTTTATACCTTGGTCATTTTGTACCTGTTAGGATATTCCGACACATAGAAAATAGTTAAGTATAACTTGATCTAGTGTAGAGTTAGGTAAAGTGTGTTTCTTTATTATGTACTTTTGTAACTTACAATTTGATGGTCACGATATGTTCTAAATATGAAGAGATCAGACGGTTCATTCTCTCCTCGGTATTACCGACACTTGATCTGTGGCTTAACACCTGATTGGTCCATGATCTCTATTTAAAGAGCATGGAGGGTCATTTGTGGGGTAACCGTTCATGAGAGAAGCTTATCTAAATTTTCATTCTTTTATTAATAAATTGCCTGAAGTGGCCACGTTGGCTCAGGTCGTGGATTGTTTCCCTCTTTAAGGGTTTTAACCACGTCAAGAATACTGGTGTATTGATTTGTGATCTGTTTGTGAGCATTGTCCTTTGGTTTTCTGTCTGAGGAACTTACCTTGTAAATTACTACATGGTACCAGAGCTATTTAAGGGCCGCATCCATTGGCGATCCAAATCTGAAGTCGGTACAACTACATCTGACTGTCGTTTCTTATATCTATTGTTTTTAACTGCTTTCGGGCCGAGAGGACTGCTCTATTGTGTTAGGAGCATCTGTTCCAGTGAGGAACCCCTTTCATTTCACGCAAAAAGGTTTCCGATAGACCTAGCTACGTCATTTTTAAGATCTGGAGTTATACAGTCTTTATTTGCAGTTCTAGCTATTAATCTCTCTTATTTATTTCAGTTTATTTAGCTCTCTGTTTTTTATTATGGGATTTATAGCTTTCATTTCTGCGTATGCTCTTTGCCCCACAACTCTGTGCGATCTAGGCAAATCAGAAACAGAAAGAAAGGATTTTTCTCATGCGTATGCTCTTTTCTGCCGCGCCATAGTGTGATCTCGGAAAATCAGAAACATTGAGAAAAATATTTATTTTCTGGCTAAAGCTAACTTCAAGATGTAAGGCTTCTTTTTTTTGTATGTCCGTGTTGGGTTTTGTGGTTTTTGTTTTATAGGTAAAAAAGAGTTTTTTCAAGTAAGAACGCACCCCAAAGCTTAAAAAAAAAATCGTCCTCTTTTCCAAAAGTTACTAACCTTTTAAACTAACTCACTTGGTCCAAAATTACTTTATGAGAATAGAGGTCTTGAGTTCAAGTCTTTCTTTTTGTTGAGTTACTTTTTCAAAAAGCACATGTAACTTATGTTTTAAAATTACTTTATGTAAAAGTGTTCTTACCCTTTATAAAAAGTGAGTCACTTATAATTCTAATGTATTTTTATCTTTTGTTTAAGTTACAATTTAGTGGGTAGCTCATAAAATACCATTGTAAAAGTGATTTTCACTTATTTATAATAGTGAGTCACATAAAAAAAAATTTAAGTGAGCTAATTAGATTAAGTTTGGTAAATATAACATTATCATTCATTTCCACACATTCACGCACTTCGTCGGCATCTTCAACAACTTTTCTTCAAAAAGCCATAACTTCTTCATCTGGAAGCCATTTTTTTTAATCAGCCTAATTTTTCAAGATCTTTCCATTGGAACACTTATTTTTGGCATCAACAGCTTCAATTTCTGTTAAAATGGAAAGTCCATGCCAAGTTATTCTGGACAGCATCAACTACTTCCAATGGTGGTCCTACATTGTGGATTTACTTAGAAGTAAAGGTCTTTACAGAATAGCCTCAGGCCAAGAAACCAAACCTCAAGATGAAGATAAGGCAGCCAAATGGGAAAATATGCAAGATCAAGCACGTGGGTTGATAGGGATGTCTATTTCTCCAGACCTCAGATTCCATATCGTAGAACTTGATACTTCTAATGAAGCAATGAAACAGCTCACTAAAGTTTTTGGAATTAAAAAGAATTTAGAGCCCATCAACTCGAAAATGAGTTGCTTACATTGGACCCCAATAATTTTTCTTCCACTGAAGATTTTTTGTCCAAGTTCAACACTCTTAGACTTCTCTTGGAATGTATTAAGGTTAAGAAAAAAGGTGGTAGCCTTATCTATTCCATTCTTACTAAGTTGGGACCAGTCTACTCTATGTTTGTCTCCACCTTCCATTCTACTAGAGAAGCCTTTATTTCTCAAGGACAAGACTACAAGTCCCCCTCTTTTGATGTCTTTTATGATTCTTTAATAAGAGAACAAGAAAATCATTTATATCTTGGTCTTCTTAATCTTGGAAACTCTTCTAAGAAAGCCTTAGCCGCCCAGCAGCGACCAAATTCAAAGAATCCTAAGAAGCAGTATCTTAAAAAGAATGGTCCTAAACCAAACAAAGGTCCTAAGCAATTTCACTCTCAAGATGAAAAATCATTTCAACAAAATGATAAGGCAAATAAAAACAAAGGGAAGAAGACTGATAGACATTTCCACTTTTGTAATCGAGATGACCACTTAGAATCCAAATGCTTTAAGAAGATGGAAGCCTTGGAAGCAACAATGAAGAAGCATAACATCCATTTGGAGCACTCTTCAACTTCAACTTCGTCTTCAGGAATAACACTTTCTGCATGTGGTTGTCAAGCATCTCAGTCTGGTTATGCACTAAATGTATCTTCTTCTTCTCATTCTCATGAGTGGCTCATTGATTCTGGAGCTTCTTATCACATGGCCAAAAACAAAGCCATGTTTTCTTATTTAAATGATTGTAACACCAAAAATATATATGTTGGTGATGATAGATTTCTTAGTGTTGTAGGGACTGGAACTTTTCATCTAGACAATGGTCAATTTAATGATGTATTATGTGTTCCAATGTTATCCTGCAACCTTCTATTTGTATATCAAATAACTCATTCAGGTGAAGGTAAAATCGTTGAATTTTCACCTCACGATGTTGTAATTAAGGACCTAAGAGATCCTAGACAGATTTTAGCTACTGGCATTGCTGATTATTCTACAAGGTTGTATAAGTTTAACAACTTTGGGTCATCAAATATTCCCTTGGTATTTGTTGCTCATAATGATGAAGTGAGAAAACTTTGGCATGAGCGATTTGGTCACTTAAACTATCGCTCCCTTCAGAATCTATGTAAAGAAAATATGGTGACAAGTCTTCCAGTGGTATCTTGGAGAGATGGTGTTTGTTCCAGATGTGTACTTGGAAAACATCATCGGGATAATTTTTAACAACTTTGGGTCATCAAATATTCCCTTGGTATTTGTTGCTCATAATGATGAAGTGAGAAAACTTTGGCATGAGCGATTTGGTCACTTAAACTATCGCTCCCTTCAGAATCTATGTAAAGAAAATAGACAAGTCTTCCAATGGTATCTTGGAGAGATGGTGTTTGTTCCAGATGTGTACTTGGAAAACATCATCGGAATAGTTTTGAAAAACGTGCCTCTTAGCACGCCTTAGCCCCTTTACAACTTGTGCATAGTGATTTATGTGGTCCCCTTCCAGTTGTTTCATTCTCTGGTTATACTTCTTAAAACTCAAAAGTGAAGTATTTAACATGTTCTTTGCCTTTAAGGCCTTTGTTGAAAAACAATCTGGACATCAAATTCTTAAGCTAAGATCTGATAATGGCGGAGAATATGTCAACAACAAATTCATCAACTGTTGCACTGAGAATGGAATTCAAATGCAACATATTGTTCCATATACTCCACAACAAAATGGTGTAGCTGAAAGGAAGAATCACACCTTAAAGGAAATGGCTAATTGTATGCTTCAATCTAAAGGACTTAGTCTTAATTTTTGGGCGGAAGCAATTAACTGTGAAAATTACATAGTAAATCGCACTCCTACTAAGGTTTTAAAGAATATCACTCCAGAAGAAGCATGGAGCTCAATTAAACCAGATGTAAGTCACTTTCATGTTTTTGGAAGTGAAGCATGGGCCCATATTCCAGATGAGAAACATAAAGCTTTAGAACCTATGAGTGAAAAATGTATTTTTGTTGGATATTATGAAGATGTCAAAGGATATAGACTTAATCCACTTAAGTCCAAAAAAATTATCATTAGAAGAGATGTAAAGTTTGCTGAAAATATATCGGCCTACGAGCCTAGTTCGGCAGATGTGCCACCTCTCTCTATCCCTTCTACTTCTAAAAATATTTCTTCTTCAGATAATGATAACGAGGATGACAATCCTCCCCCACCTTCTCAAGATCCTCCTTCAGCTCCTCAGCTTCCAAAATGGGTCTGTGCTACTCAGGATGCAGCAGGTGCTCTTACCGGTGATCCTACAGATTAGCGACGTACACATTCTCAGTTCGATAGAGCCTCTTCTTTACTGGCTCAAGCTTTAGCGAATTATGATCCTGACACCTTTGCAAAAGCTTCAGGCCATCCATATTGGGACGCGGTTATGAATGAATAATATCGTTCATTATTGGCAAATGATACATGGGATCTTGTTCCTCTTCCAAAGGGATGAAAACTTGTTAGATGCAAATGGGTTTACAGAACCAAGTATGGACCAGATGGAAAAGTTGATAAGCATAAAGCTCATCTTGTTGCTAAGGGTTTTTCACAAGTTGAAGCCATTGACTATACTGAAACCTTCTCCTTTGTTTCCAAAATGAACTCTATCCACCTTGTTCTTTCCCTTGCTACCTCTTTCAAATGGGAATTCCATCAGATGGATGTTAAATCTGCCTTCTTGCATGGGGACTTACATGAAGAAATCTATATGGAACAACCTATTGGCTTTATACAAACATACTCCAGCCTTGTATGTCGGCTTAAGAAATCCCTTTATGGTCTCAAGCAAGCCCCTCGGGCTTGGTATGCCAAAATGGATAGCTTTCTTTTAGAAACCGACTTTTCTAGGTGTCATTCTGACAATACTGTCTACACCAAGAAAGTGGGAAAGTATCTTATCATTCTTGTTCTTTATGTTGATGATCTTATCCTTACTGGTAGTGATCCCAACCTTATAAACCATGTGAAGTCCAACCTTAAAAAGAAGTTTGAAATGGCAGACTTAGGACACTTGCATTATTTTCTTGGTCTTCAAGTCTTGCAATCTAAGGAAGATATTTCCCTTTCCCAGTCCAAGTATGCCTGTGATCTTCTACGCCATTTTCACATGGAAAATTCTAAGCCAACCCCTTCTCCCTTTCAGTCTGGAGCCAAACTTTCAGTCACTTGTATTTCCCCTGAAGTTGATGCTACCTTATACAGTCAACTTGTAGGAAAAATTTGTATCTGACCCATACTCATCCTGACCTTTCCTTTGTTGTTGGCCTTATTGCTCGATTTATGCAAAACCCACATGAAAGTTGTTGGAAAGCAGCTAAAAGAATAATTCGTTATGTTCACGGTATAGTTCAGTTTGGGATTCATTACACTGCGAAAGCAACTCCTCTATTGGTTGGTTTCACTGATTCCGATTGGGCTGGTGACCCTAATGATCGAAAGTCTACTGCAGGTTATGTGTTCACTCTTGGTTCAGGACCTATTACATGGGCTTGCAAGAAACAAAGTGCCATTTCTATTTCTTCAGCAAAAGCAGAGTATCATGGTGTCGTAGAAGCCAGTAAGGAAGCCCTGTGGCTTCGTCAAATCCTGTCAGAGTTTAGCTTTCAGCAGCAGCATCCAACTACACTTTCGTGTGATAATCAAAGTGCCATTCAACTATGCAAAGATCCAGTCCAACATCAGCGCAGCAAACACATTTAACTGCAAAAGCTCATTCATGACCATGTTCTTGAAGTGCAATATTGTTCAACAGATGATCTAGTTGCAGACATCTTTACAAAGGCTCTCACAGAGGCGAAGTTTACTAAACTTTGATTTATGGTTGGAGTTCAGGAAGTTGTCACTAAGTGGGGATAGGCTCTAATGCCTCCTTCATTCTCCTATTGTGTCATATTTGTACATCCTTCAATCCTATCCCAAGTTGTTCTTAAGGGGGGATGTTAGGATATTATGACGCATAGGAAATATTTAAGTATAACTTGGTCTAGTGTAGACTTAGGTAAAGTGTGTTTCTTTACTATGTACTTTTGTAATTTACAATTCGATGGTCACAATATGTTCTAGACATGAAGTGATCCGATGTTTCATTCTCTCCTCGGGATTACCGAAACTTGATCTGTGGCTTCACACCCGATTGGTCCATGATCTCTATTTAAAGAGCATGGAGGGTCATTTGTGGGGTAACCGTTCATGAGGGAAGCTTAGGTAAATTTTCATTATTTTATTAATAAATTTCCTGAAGTGATTGCGTTGGCTCAGGTCGTGGACTATTTCCCTCTTTGAGGGTTTTAACCATGTTAAGAATACTGGTGTATTGATCTGTGATCTATTTGTGAGCAGTGTCCTTTGGTGTTCTGTCTGAAGAACTTACCCTGTAAATTCCTACAGTACCAAAGTGTTAATATGTCTTCCTAGTCTTCCTAAATGCTTCTAAAGAGCAAGTTGACTTGTATTAACCTCCACAAGCAAAATCAATTCTATAGCAAGCTATTCAATGAAGATCATAGAGTTGAGAGATAACTTGTTGCCATTCGAGAATAACTTGATGATAGAGCTAGTTTAGATCACTCTAAATGGCTTTGGTCCATTGCGGAATTATTTTTTTCGGTGTATTTGTGCTCATGAGTAGTTACTCACTTCTGAAACTCAGTGCGTCCACTTCATTTTGTTGGAAAACTTATTAGGGTAGCATCTGTAATTTAACATTTTCCTTACATGACATTTACTTGTGATTTTATGTTTTTCTTCTTAGTTATGATTATGTTCTCATCATCAAATAAATGCCAAAAACAATAAAGATCATGTGAATACAAGATATAGGCTCTACGCCAGGTCAAAACCCCTCTAAGGGGAAAACCCATCAAAACTTCTCTTCTTATCAACTTCAAAGGAGACTTCCAAGACCCAAAACCTAGACTAAGACTTCCACCAAGTTGACCAGCCCACCCTTCCACACAATGTCTTCAAGAATAACGAAGAATAAACTTTCCAAGACGAGGCTCTTCTAGTCTTTAGGTCACTGTAATATCCTTCTACAATTTGAGACTAAGGAAACCCTAGACATTTTAAGATACTCACACATGATAGCATCAGACATCAGAAATAGCTTCTCTTCCTCCCTTTGTATGGCTCTTAGCCTCTAAGAACCTTCGCACTTCCTTTAGCCGTAGATGGAAAGACAAGACGTGAGAGTGTTTCAAATGAGGTCAAGCCTCCTCTTTTTATAGCCTTTCGAGTGACTCAAATAGCCCTTTATGGCCCGACATAGCAAGGTTTCCCGACTTGTCTTTTGGAGCCCTCCTAGACGCTTACAATTACAAAAAAAATAAATTCTTTGCCCAATAGGGTCCTAATGACATTGACTCACGATACAAACCTAAAAGTATATAATGGATGCTTGACCTATTGGCCAAATAACATAAGCATGAAACCCATGCTTTATAAACAATTTTTCTTTTACATTTTCTTTCTTCTTTTGATCAATACAAAAGAATTACATCATGACATAAGACAAATGATAATTATGAAGACCGAAACTAGTTACAATTTCCAACACATGTGAGAGGAGACAAAAGGTTAGAGATGTTTTTAGTTGGTTTTAAGAGAGCTCAAGACCTAACCCTTATTGGAATGGTAAGGAAAGGAGGAAAGAAGGGAGAATCTAGGAAGGGTTAGAAGAAAAGGAAGGCTCATTTGAAGATTTGAGCCATTTGAAGTGCTTTAAGTGTTGTAGGTTTGGTTAGTATGCCTCTTAGTGTCTTGAAAAGAAGGGAAAGGGTATGTAGTAGTAGTAGTAGAAACATCTTGGAGAAAGGCTTCCATAAGAGTAGTCTTGCATCTATCTTGGAAATAACCTTTTCCACTAACATTTTTTTGGGTGTTGGGTAGTGTTGCACTCAAATTGTCAAAGTTCGAGGGAAGTGGAAGTACCAACTTTTTCAACAAGGATCGGATCACATATCAACAGTCCATGTGTGATGGTCATCCCATTTTACAAATTATATATCGTAAATGATCTTAGTAAAACCTTGAGTCTATATAACAATCTAGGTAAGCCTATAATTTGATGACAAATTCCATCATAGGAAGTTTTTTAACCTCGTTGATTACCTGTGTTTTTAGACACGGCTAATCAAAAGAGTTTTTTCCCTCCAGCTTAAACCACAAAGCTAGGGTGAAATTTATTGTCGAATTATTAGGTGAGTCCTAGTGTTTTTAGTTGCGTCTAATGCAAAAGTGGTTTGTGAATAATTTAAGCTAATTGGCTTAATTATTTTTATTACAAATCACTTGGTTTACTAGATCATATTGTGTCACAGATGGGTTATGTGTGTCCAAATGTGTATTCCCTATTTGAGTCTCATAAATGAAAAATATTATGTATTAGAGAGTTGGAAAAATAATTAAATCCCCTCATGTGTAAATTAATTATTTTTTCTCGCAAAATACAATTTTTTCCCCTTGGAAAAATCGTAATTTTCATTATATTAAGGAAAATTACATGTTGTAGATGTTGTTCGCATATGCAGTATATGAGGCTAAGTGCCTGTCAAGTAGAGATAAAAAAAAAATATAATCAGCACTCCATGCAGGGAGGCTCTGCCATCAGTAGAGTTCATATAATGTTATCAAAAAATAACTCTGCTCAGAGAGTATGTCTGTCTGTAAATACAACTGGTAATATATAAACATGATAATATTAACATATAACAAAAAAGCACAGGCTCCTGCTGAGCCTATACTATATGGTCCATGAAAGGGTGATGATAGTACTGGTAGTGTGCTTCATCCCTCTACTCCTGTATCATCCATGTGTCACGTGGCCTGACCGCTGCCTCCTTGGATAGCATATTGGCAAGTGTGTTGCATTCCCTGTATATATGACGACAAGAAAAGTTGTCAAATAAAGAGATAAGTCTATGGGCCTCATCCAGGATAGGCCTTAGAGTGTATGCATGATAGTTTGATGATTTATTAATCCAATTGCACACTATTTTTGAGTCCCCAAATAGTTGTAGATTCCTGCAATGTTTTTCTAATGCAAATTGTATGAGATATTTGGCAGTGATGAGCTTTGCATAATTGTTTGTGCCCCCTCCAAGCCCCATTTGAATTTGGAAGTGATGGGAGTCTGACAGATATAGGATGGCACTGCCCCCACAAAGAAATCCTGTGGCTGGGTGTGGTCAATGGTCTCAGGGACAATATGCCTGGGAAGAGGATTATCATCGTCATTAGGAATGTTTTTAAAGTTTGCCTGAAGTAGAGCAGAAATGGTGGGCCAATGAGGAGCAATTTCCTTAAATATGAGATGGTTATGAGCGATCCAGATTTCCCAAAAGATGAGGAGGGGGAGGTTCCTAGCCTTTGTCGAGGATGCAGAAGACCACCATGTGGTCCAAGCTTCTCTAGAAGTCTGTCCCTGCCATGTGCACTGAGAAGGGATGTTCGAGAGGATAGATACCCAGAGATCTATAGTGATAGGGCAGGTGAGGAAGAGGTGGTCCACAAATTCTGTGTTGTCTTTGCATAAGCTGCACCAAAAAGGTTCGTGCATTCCTCTCTTGATCAGATTGTCTCCAGTGGGAGTCTTGTTTTTCAAAATTGACCACATTAATAGTCTGGTTCTAGGGGGTGCTTTGAGTTTCCACATGCCTTTCCACCATATTTCTATAGGTTGTGGTTTATGGTTGCTAGCTAAACAAAGGTATCCCTCTTTGGGAGAGTACCGCCCATTTTTTGCATGTGCCCAAATGATCTCATCCTCCCCTTCAATTGATCCGGATTTAAACAGGAACGCAACAAATTACAGAGATAACCATATACACAAAGATGCAGCGGCAATAATACTTCATTTCATTAATGGAAAATACTGAAATATGCTTACAAACAGAAATGGCAATAAACTAGCTAGGGCGATGGTAGCTTATCTCTGAGAAGAGATGTGATGGCTACATGCCTCTGAACTGTGTTACAATGAGGCTCGAAGGCCTATTTATTGTTGAGAAACAATGGAAAACCCTTAACATTCCAAAACCTAACCCTAGGAGATGAAACGCCAAACTGTGGGCCCCGTTTGGGGTAAGTTGGTACATCAACTTCCCGGGGTCGTAACTTTGGCATATGATCTCCATTTGACGCGTACAATAGCTCATTAGAAATATCTATCCGAGCGCTATCATTGTTGGAACAGGCAACACAGTCCATTCCATGGACTCGTGTTGCCCCCGGATTCCCCAAAAAACGTCGTTTAGGGCCTCAAAACGGCTCCGGAAGTTCAGGACCTGAAAAACTGCTAAAAATAGTAAGTTGTGCTACAATTAAGGAAACTGAAAATGCTGAGAAAGACAATGGTGGGGGTCCAGGTGGACTTGGCAGGTGGCCACCAATATCCACCTGGATCATTCCTCCCCCCTTAGGAAGCAATGGTCCCCATTGCGTTGAGCTCCTCCATGAGATGAGGAAACTTCTGCTGAACTTGTTCCCTGGTGAGCCACTTGCCCTGCTGAAGGAGTTGGCCCGCTTTGACAACTCGATACAGTTGGATATTCTGTTGGCGAGTGTTCTTGATCTGTGTGTCCATGATCCGATCATTTGCAGCTTGTTCCATGCAATCTGGATTTAATTCTGTGGGTTTGAGCTGTTCTGCAATGTCGGATGTGTCTAGCAATGGTGGAAAGTATGGCCGAAGGCGGTCCACATTAAATACTGGGTGCAGGCCAAGGAATGGGGGAATGCTGAGCTCAAATGCATTGTCTCCCATAGCCTTAGTAATGGTGTAAGGACCATATCGGAGTGGTCTCAATTTCCGATAGGCTCCAGTAAGGCGTTCCTTTTGCAAATGCAACCAGACTTTGTCGCCCACCTGAAACTTGTGTGGCACCCGATGTTGATCATGTCGCTGCTTGTACTTGGCATTTGATTTCTCAAGAATGTCATGGACCTGCTGGCGAATATGTTGGATGCGCTCAATGAAGCTGGTGGCCTTATCTGTTTCGGACTTGACATGAGCTGAATTCATGTGAGTAGCTGCAAGTGGCATGGCCACATCAATGGGGCATAGTGGCTGGAATCCCAAACCCACCTGAAAAGGGCTATGGCCAGTGGAGCTGTGAAGAGCTTGGTTGTAGCTGTGTTGAACGTAGGGGAGGCTCTCGTCCCATGTGCGTGGATGCTTTGAGTTATACATGCGCAGAATGTGCACAATCATCCTATTGACAACCTCTGTCTGGCCATCAGTTTGAGGATGGAAGGTTGTGGACTTCGTGAGTTTGGTGTCCAACATTGACCAGAGACTGGACCAAAAGGTGCTGAGAAACCGACTGTCCCGATCTGAGATGATAGACTGTGGGATCCCAAAGTGCACCCACACTCGTTCAAAGAAGAGTTTAGCAGTGGCTTCTGCTGTGATATTCTTCTTGCAGGCCATCATAATGGCCATCTTTGAGAACCTGTCGACGACCACAAAAACACAGTCATTTCCATGCTTAGTGGAAGGAAGGCCTGACATGTAATCCATGGAGATGGATTCCCAAGGTCAACTAGGGGTAGGCAACGGGGTATAGAGGCCTTGCTTCTTAATGGTTGGTTTGGCAATGGCACAGGCAGTACATGATCGGATGTACTTCCCAACATCCTGTCGAAGATTCGGCCAATAGAAATAGTTTTGCAGTACTGCCACTGTTTTCCTCGACCCCGAAATGCCCAGCAGCCCGACTGTAGTGTGCTTCCCAAATCATCTTGGCACGCTCGCTTGAAGGAACACAGAGGTGACCGAGATGGCATAATAGGGCATCCTGGAGGTGAAAATCTGCAACCTGCCGACCCTCCAAGAGTGTCTGGTATGTGTGGCCGAATTCTGGGTCGCTTTTGTAGAGAAGTGGCCAATCAGAAGTCTCGTGCCCGCAAGAGTTGAGCACGGTGGTTAGCGCCATGATCGGTGGTCGACTGAGGCAATCTGCAACATTATTGGTGCTGCCCTTTTTATACTTGATATTCAAGTGAAACTGTTGCAGGTATGTAGACCACTTCTGATGGCGATCATTCTGCAATTTCCCTTGGGTCTGTATGAACTGCAGAGGTCGGTGGTCTGTGTGGATGACCGTTTCCTTCCCCAAAATGTAATGCTTCCATTGCCGGCAAGCCTGTACAATGGAATACATCTCTTTATCATAAGTTGGGTACTTTCGGACTGTGTCTGAAAGTGTTTCACTGTGATATGCCACTGGATGTCCATGTTGAGTAAGGACTGCCCCAATAGCATAGTCAGAGGCATCTGTCTCGACCTCAAATGGTTGTTGTAAATCTGGTAATGCGCACTAGTGTCGTGCAGAGGCGATCCTTCAACTCCATGAATGCCTTCTGTTGAGATTCAGACCAAAAGAATTTTGCTTTCGCCCCGCCCTTGGTGACTTGACTCAAGGGCCAAGAAATATGAGAAAATCCCAACACAAACCTGCGGTAGAAGTTGGCAAGACCTAGAAAGCTGCGGAGCTCTGTTAGAGTGGTTGGAGAGGGCCAATCCCGAATGACTTGGACCTTGGCTGGATCGACATGCACCCCCTGTTCATCAATGATGTATCCCAGATACTGAACCTCGGTCATGCCAAAAGTGCATTTCTCCAATTGGCACATAGCTTGTGTTGCCGCAGTGTTTGGAGAACCTGTCGGATGTGGTGGAGGTGCTCTTCCCAACTCTGGCTGAAGATCAGAATGTCATCCAAGTATACTACTACAAAGGAGTTGGTGAATGGCCGCAAGATGTCATCCATTAGCCTCATAAAGGTTGCAGGAGCATTCGTCAATCCGAAAGGCATGACCAACCATTCGAAGAGGCCCTCCTTGGATTTGAAGGCAGTCTTCCACACATCTGAGGGTTCAATTGGTACCTGGTGATATCCTGACTTCAGATCGATCTTGCTGAAATATTTCGCCCCCTTTAGTTGGTCTAGGAGGTCATCAATCCGCGGGATCGGGTACCTATTACGGACAGTGATCTTGTTCAGCGCCCAATAGTCAATACAGAGTCTCCACGTCCCATCCTTCTTTTGTACCAACACTATCGGGCTCACACAGGGCGAAGAACTCGGACGGATGTGACCTTTCTGCAGGAGCTCCTGAATCTGCCTCTTGATTTCATTGTTCTCCAGAACGGAGCGCCGATAAATTGGTCCATTGGGTAGCGGCGCACCTGGGGTCAGATCGATGGAGTGCTTGACTTGACAGTGCAGAGGAACCCCTGCTGGGGAGGTGAAGATGTCTTCGTACTCCTCCACAATCTTGTCCATCTGTAGCTGCCGTGCAGAGGGACCCCGTTTGGAGGCCGCGACCACTGTCTTCTTCTTCCCTTGAGGGCGTATCATCAGGAAAACAAATTTCCTGGTTTTGGAAATGATCTTACTGCATTGTTTTGCAGTAATCAAAGAGATGGCGGCAGGTGGTGCTACCTCTGGTATCCTGAACAACTTTTTCCCCAATGTAATAATAACAGCACGGGGCCTTGATTCATACACAGCATGTCGCTTCCACAAGTATGGTTGTCCTAGTAATACATCACAAACTTCAAGGGGAGCAATGTCACACAATACCTCATCCGTGAAGGGCTTGATGTTGTATGGAAGGCGACACTGCTGGCTCACGCGAAGATCTCGCCCTTGGTGAAGCCACCTAATGGTGTATGGTTGTGGATGTGCTGTGGTCGTAAGCCCAACCGCTTCACGACCTCTGCCGAAATGAGGTTCTTTTGACTCCCGCTATCAACAATGAACTGTATCGGGGAGCCCTTTACCCACATCAGGGAGTGGAAGAGACGCTCCTCCTCCTCTGGATCTTCGGGTTCATTTTTCTGGATCTTTGCGGTAGCAACAGTGGCGCTGGGATCCGCATCAATGATCTGCTTCCCTTTTTCATACCCCTTATCGGGTTCTGACTCAGAGTCGGAACATGCATCTGATTCTGAAACCTTTAGCTCAGCCACCAGTGACTGCTTGGCCCGACACTCACTTGTGTTGTGAGTGGAGCTCTTATGGAACTCGCACCATTTTCCAGTGTCCTTTCTCGGCTTCGCGGCATTGCTCTTTGCTTGCAGCTTCGGCTGGTTGTCTTGGGCTGTCCCGCCTTGGCTTTGTCCTTTGTTCTGTGGTTTAGGGGCACCTTTCCCCTGCTTTGGATTCGCAGATCCAAAGTCTCGCTTCTTTTGTTTAAACTTCTGCTCGACCTTGACGGCATACCGGTATGCTGCGCCGAGCGAGGGAATGTTTAGGAACTGTATTTCTTCCTGGATGTACTTGTGCAGGCAGCCACGGTATTTGAGTATCAAATGTTGCTCCGAATCCTTGATACCCAACTTTGTGCGAAGGGTATGGAAAAGATTGGTGAACTCCGGCACGTCTTGGTCCCTTCCCTGCCGCAGCGTGGTCCACTTTATGTATTCATCCTCATAGCTTCCGACAGGGTAGTACTGCTCCTTGATGGCATCCCGGAACGAATCCCAGGTGGGTGCGGCTGAAAATAGTGAGCCAGTACTTTCATCCTTCTGCTCGCAGTAGGTTTCCCACCAGTCCTTGACGTGGGGGGCTGCTTTGAGAAGAGCAAAAACAATCTTTTCCCGACTCGAAAATTCATGAACAGAAAAATAACCCTCTAGCAGATTTAACCATTTATCTACGGCATCGGCGTCTATCTGACCCTTGAATATGGGGATTTCAAAATTAACTTGTACCTTAAAGGGTGTGGCCTTTCCAGAGGAGCTGCTGGAAGCCGATGCGCCGCTTCTGGGTAGCCGCTGAAGGATCTGCGCAAAGT
Organism: Pinus tabuliformis; assembly: GCA_031772625.1. Classification (NCBI taxonomy): domain Eukaryota; kingdom Viridiplantae; phylum Streptophyta; class Pinopsida; order Pinales; family Pinaceae; genus Pinus; species Pinus tabuliformis. The sequence goes on along the minus strand of CM062807.1, from coordinate 1,168,285,481 downwards.
TGTCCATCATGCATTCCGTTGTCGCTCGAGCGCTTCTTCGAGCAAGATTTTGATGGGATCTCCTGCCCCCTCGTCTTTCTTCTCGTCCGCCATGGGAGGCCGTCGGGATTTGCGAGGCTGGTCTTGCAAAGGTTCAACCAGTTCAAGCCCTAACTCCTTATATCCCGACCTTGTTGGGGACATGCAAAGAAAAACAGAGAAAAAGCAGATCGCTCTGATACCACTGATCCGGATTTAAACAGGGACGCAACAAATTACAGAGATAATCATATACACAAAGATGCAGCGGCAATAATACTTCATTTCATTAATGGAAAATACTGAATATGCTTACAAACAGAAATGGCAATAAACTAGCTAGGGCGATGGTAGCTTATCTCTGAGAAGAGATGTGATGGCTACATGCCTCTGAACTGTGTTACAATGAGGCTCGAAGGCCTATTTATTGTTGAGAAACAATGGAAAAACCCTTAACATTCCAAAACCTAACCCTAGGAGATGAACGCCAAACTGTGGGCCCCGTTTGGGGGTAAGTTGGTACATCAACTTCCCGGGGTCGTAACTTTGGCATATGATCTCCGTTTGACGCGTACAATAGCTCATTAGAAAGATCTATCCGAGCACTATCATTGTTGGAACAGGCAACACCAGTCCATTCCATGGACTCGTGTTGCCACCGGATTCCTCAAAAACGTCGTTTAGGGCCTCAAAACGGCTCCGGAAGTCAGGACCCGAAAAACTGCTAAAAATAGTAAGTTGTGCTACAATTAAGGAAACTGAAAATGTTGAGAAAGACAATGGTGGGGGTCCAGGTGGACTTGGCAGGTGGCCACCAATATCCACCTGGATCATCAACTATTCTGATATGAGATTATGTTAAGGCCGTTGTGTATTCTGTCCACTATTAATGCCATATTGTGGAATATGCAATTTGTGAGCAGATTTCCAGGCCTGATGGAGAAAGGTGGATCGTTCCATGTCAGCAATGTGGTGGATGTGAGTAATGCCCGAGTTAGCAAGGTGGAGCTTAAGTTCTTCAGGGAGCATGTGCATTACATCACCCAATCCATAGGTCCAGCCCGATGCGAACACATGTACCATCTTGAATTCTCCAAGTGAGTCCGTCTCAGATGAGAGGCAATGAATTTAGCATTGCTTTCCAGATGACTGAGATCCCTATTTTATTCCAGCTTGTCTGTCTGAGCCAATTCATCAGGTTTAGGGGTGCATGTACTTGGAGGTAGCCACCATAGTCCAAAGGCTATTGGTTGTGATCAGCTGCCAACCTAGATTGGCTGTCAGAGCTGATGAGAAGTCATCCAAATTTTTTATGCCCCACCCTCCCCATTTCTTTGGGAGGGTAAGAAGATCCCATTTTGCCCATGCAAAAATCCTCCCTATTTGATTGTCTTTCCAAAGGAACTTGCAACAAAAATTTTGAATTCTAGTAAGGATTCCTCTAGGTATCCGGGCTAGGGACATCCAGTACATCAGAGTGGCTTCAAGAACTGCTTTGATAAGAACTAGTCTTCCAGCCCTGGAAAGATACTTATGGTACCAGATATTGAGTCTTCTTTCTAACTTTGAAATTAACCATGTCCAGTCAGCTATTTTGTAGCCATGGGGCTTTAGCCTGTAACCTAGATACCTTAGTCCATCCTCCAATTGTAGTAAGGTGAAAGGGAAACAGTGGAAAGCAAATTGGATCTCATGATGGGTGCAATCAAAAGCTGTGATGGTGGATTTAGAGTTGTTTATGACCATACTTGTTGCAAATTGGAAGAGGGAGATGGTTTTTTGAAGGGTAGTCAGATCCCCAGTGCCACCATTTAGGAAGATCAACACATCATCCACAAAGAGTAAATGAGTTATGATGCAACTGTCAGTGATCCTGATTCCCATAAGTCTACCTTTGAGATGCATATCTTTAATAAGTCTACTAAGTCCCTCCATGACTAGCAAAAAAAGCAAGGGGGACAGGGGGCACCCTTGCCTGAGGCCTCTTTCATAGTGAAATAAAGGTGAAGCCACTCCATTGACTAAGACACTAAAGGATATGTTTGTGATGCAACACATGATCCATTTTATAAACTCATATGGGAAACCTAGATGAGTTAGGAGCATTCGGAGGTATAACCAACTTACTCGATCAAACGCCTTTGAGTGGTCTGCCTTGATGATCATACCTTTAATCTTCTTCGTCTGGATATAGTCATCACTTCCTAAGTAGTACCAATTGCTTCATGAATCTGACGGTCCTGGAGGAAAGCCAATTGTTCTGAGGAGATGTGGGTGGAGAGAATGGGTCAGAGCTAGTTTGCTATGATTTTTGCAATGATTTTAGAAATGTAATTGCACAGGGAGATGGGGCGGAAGTGATCGAAGGAGGTCGATTGTTTGATTTGGGAATGAGGGTGATGAAAGTGGTATTGATGGGCCCATACATACGACCGGTGGTCCTGCATTCTTCAATAGCCTTAAGTAGATTGTCTCCAAGAATTTCAAAAAAGGATGTATAGAACTCCACCGACCATCCGTGAGGTCCAGGACTCTTGTCTCGCTTAAACCATTTCAGAGTGGCCTCTAGTTCCCCTAGAGTGACTTCCCTGTTCAGCTCCATAACATTCTCCTGATCTAAGAACCTAGGGAAGAGTTGTGCTACTTTGATGACCTCAGCAAGAGTGGCGTTGGGGGGTGCTTGATAGATCTGCTTGAAGTGAGATGTGGCCAGTGAGGCCAGTTGCTGGAAAGTATGCACTTCATCCCCCTGCTCATTTGTCAGTTGCCATATGGTATTGATTTCCTTGCGACCATTGGCAAATTTGTGGAAAAATTTTGTGTTGTCATCTCCCTCCATCAACCAAATTGCTCTACTTCTTAGTCTCCAAGTTTCTTCTCTATCTTTAAGTATTTTTTCCCTCTTCGATATTAACTCAGTGATCTTATCCTTTTGATCTCTGGATATAAAAACCCCTCCTTGCTTGTCCTCCAAAGCAGCAATTTCTGATTCAATTTCGCTTAAGGTTTGCACTTCCTGATCTCTCTTACTGCGAGCCCAGATTTTAGATAGCCTTTTCAACTCTTTCAAGTTGCTGACAAAACCTTCTGTAATGTTCCCTCCAACAGCAGGGGGTGGGACTTCCAGAAGTCCGTAACCAATCAAGTGTAGGAGACATCCTTCAACCAAGTGGTATTGAATTTTAAGGGGGCTCTAGGTTTGCATGTTCCTCCCCTTATGTCAAGGAAAATTGGCAAGTGGTCAGATATACCACCTGATCCAACCCACTATTTGAAGATGAGGCCTAACTCCAGTAATCGTTCCTTGATGAGGAATCGATCAAGCCTTCTTGCGAGGCTGTCCTCTCCAATCCTTTTGTTTCTCCATGTAGGTAGAATCTTTGCAGAGGGGATATCAATAAAGCTATGGTTCTCCAAGATATTTTCAAAGAAAGCAAAGACGGGATCGACTTGGGCATGATGACCCCAAGATTATGAGAAACCCATAGAAAAGTTAAGGTCCCCACCCAGGATAATGTTGTCAGGTTGCAAGATGTTAGAGGTCAAAAGATGTTCCCAAAATATTTCACGATCATGAAAAGGCCCATATACATTTATCAGCCTGATGTCTGTGCCTAGATCGGATGAGAAGATGTCAGCCCCTATGTATTCAATGTCGCCCCAAATGTTACACAGCTTGATAGAGCGAGGGTTGTAACCCAAGGCTATGCCTCCAGAATGACCATTAACATCAAGGGCTTGAAAGGACCACCTAGGAAGCATGGATTCGAGGAGGTGAGTTATGGCTTCAGCAAGACCCAAGGTTTCTTGTAAGAAAACAACATCAATGTGTTCAAACTTAAGAAGTCTTCACAGAGCTAGTTTTATCTCAGGGCTAGCTATCCCTTGGCAATTGGATGAGAGCAGCTTCATGGGGGGGACGAGCCCAGGGTGTTTTGTGCTCTAAGACCCCGGTCTATAGTAAGTTGACGCCCTGTAATAATCTCCTCTCCTGCCTGCTGCTTGGATTTGGAGAGGGAGGATGGTCGGCCTCTAGGGGGCTTCAGAGGGATGGGGGTAGATACAAAGCCAATGCCTATGGAGTCAGGGACCTATGATCTGGAAAGGGAAAAGATCTAGTATATGTGGAGAAGAGATCCTTGATCAGAGTCGGAGGATGCAGATGGTTTAGCCTCCGGGAAGGATGGGGGGCTACAGGAAAACATAGGAGGAGGGTGTTGCAGAGGGCAAGCAAGGGTAATGTGGGGGGATGATATAAAATCAGAGCTCTGATGAGACCCCATAGAAACATCCATGCAATCAGATAAATAAGAGATTTGTATAGAGCAGGGTTCATAAGTGGACATACCCGAAGATAGAGGAGGACAGGATGGCCGAAAAGATGCTTTTCCACACTTCTTCGGAGTCTCCAAGGCCAGGGAATGCTCTACTACTTTAGGGCCTGTGTGCTCCGCTGCTTCATGCGAAGGGTTGTGCCTGTTGATGCCTGAGGATCTTTAGTACGAATTGTCTACCCCTTGTACCCGTTCCTTGCTTTCCCATTCAGAGGGCAGTCCTTATAGAGGTGACCCACTTTATGGCAGTGCCTACATCAAAATGGTACCCCCTCATAATCCAGGATCTGCGTTCGTGTGAAGTTTCTCAACCGTAGTGTAACTTGCTCCTATAACCCTTCTCTGATGTCTATATGGACTAAGATCCTCGCAAAAGCCATGATTCCCATGGAGAGGTATGACTTGTCAA